>JAVTVY010037770.1:0-17416 GCA_036873755.1 Hanleya hanleyi
CTTGATCCTCGACTTGGGGTAGAGTGTGCTAAAAATAGATTACCAGCTAGCGAGCTATAAAAGGGAAGCGGCCTTGCCGTTTCATCAGACACTCGGTCAACCACCAAGATGTTCACTTGCACAACTTGCCAGAAGCAGTTTACTCGCCCAGAAGATTTACGACGCCACGAGGCCTCCATCCACAACGGCGCACGGTATACTTGTATAACCTGCGCACGGTCATTTAATCGGGAGGATCAGTTAATGCGCCACGAACGTTCAATTCAAGGGCCACCCAAGCGTCTATGCCAGGATTGTGGTCAACTCTTCAAACGACGCAGTCAGTTGCTGCGACACCAACGGTTGATTCATGCCCCGGTACAGAGTGATACGCCTGACAACATCGAACATTTTCTGGGCGATTCCACCAAGATGTTCACTTGCACAACTTGTCAGAGGCAGTTTACTCGTCTAGATAATTTACGACGCCACGAGGCCTCCACCCACAACGATGCACGGTATACTTGTATAATCTGCGCAGGGTCATTTAATCGGGAGGATCAGTTACTGCGCCACGAACGTTCAATTCATGGGCGACGCAAGCGTCCATGCGAGGATTGTGGTCAACTCTTCAAACGCCGCAGTCAGTTAAGACGGCATCAGCGTTTGGTTCATGGTCCGTCTCTACGGTTTGAGCGACAACTTCCTACTGAAGAGGAGCCGCGGAAGGTCAAACCCAGTGAAGATAAGCCCGGGGAGACGAACGCCAATGGTTCAGAAGAGCCTGGGTATCCAGCCGGACCCCAGCGTTACGGTTTCGACTCATACGCCTGACAACATCGAACATTTTCTGGGCGATCTCTTACAGGACAACCATCCAGTGAGTGACATCGATGGGCGCCATTGGTCCATGACACGGCACTGTTTCCACCCTCATGGCCCTATTCAAGATATTTACAATTTTCCACTGACCAACCGCACCTGTCTACGCAGCTACGTGGAAGCCATCTTCAAAGATCAAACTACGGCCTTCAAATTGAATGTCGCTTTCGGATACATCTTACGTCACAAAAAGACGGGCCAGTTACGGTATTATTATCCCGCAATAATATCTATGTGTCTGACCAGCCGTTCACTATCATTAACCGGAGGTCACTAGAGACGATGCTGGAGATACTGGACACCGTGGAACCCTTGAGATGGGCACATCGTCAACGCCCCAACATACAATGGGTGGTAGAGAGGGTAACCAATATCACGTTTTTCCTGACCAAGCTGACCGACCACCACCATCGGTTGAATGCGTCACCTGCGCACTGATGAATACCATAACATGCCGCACATACTCTCTATGTCTACATGCTGATCGTTGAATTGAGCTCAGTAAACCCTTGTACCTAATGTGACGGTGCGCTAAATAATAAAACACGATGTTTGATATTTCAGTTTGTTTTGCTGTGAACATACTAAACATACCCAGGGCGGTTCCCCCAGCCTGGGTGTGATGTAACATTGGGGATAATAAAATATATAAACATTGCTGAACTTGTTGTTATTCACGACAACTGCTATCCGATTGTATAATACTCCACGCGCGCGCGCGCACTGCCGGTGGTGACGCGCGCGCGCTGCGGCCGGGGCGGGGCGGGGCGGGGCGGGGCGGGGCGGGGCGGGGCGGGGCGGGAAAAGGTCCCGGCGGTTGAACATACGGACGTGTAAGGGGAAACATTTGGAACTCTTCTATGTTTGGAGGTAGTTTTTAGTGAAAAACCCGGAAGTGACGTCATACAGGGTCCAGTTTTCGACACTAGGTGACCACATCCCGACAAGATGGCCAGTTTTCGACACCGGATGTGCCGCCATCTTGAACATACGTGCCGCCATCTTGGATATGTCCCATAATGCACCGGGTCAAAATACTCGCTTCTGATTGGACGAGAGCTCTGGGACGGATTTGAAATACTCGCTTCTGATTGGACGAGATGATGTGCCGCCATCTTCGCATGCGCAGAATGATATTCCTACCGCACACCCAGCCCATCAGATGCCCCTTCATGAATGCTTCACTTAGATACCTCACTCGACCCCATTGGTCCATTAGGGGCTCCCCTACATCCCAACACGGCTATTTTCATACCCTTGGGCCACCGCGCATGCGCAGAATGCCGATAGTTCAACCCCACACCCAGCCCATTAGATGCCCCTTCACATAAGCTTCACTTTGATACCTCACTCGACCCCATTGGTCCATTAGGGGCTCCCCTAGCTCCCAACACGGCTATTTTCATACCCTTGGGCTACCGCGCATGCGCAGAAGGCCAATAGTTCAACCCCATACCCAACCCATCAGATGCCCCTTCACGAATGCTTCACTTTGATACCTCACTCGACCCCATTGGACCATTAGTAGCTCCCCTAGCTCCAACACGGCTATTTTCATACCCTTGGGCCACCGCGCATGCGCAGAAGGCCGATAGTTCAACCCCACACCGAGCCCATTAGATGCCCCTTCACATAGGCTTTACTTTGATACCTCACTCGACCCCATTGGACCATTAGGGACTCCCCTAGCTCCAACACGGCTATTTTCATAACCTTCGGCCACCGCGCATGCGCAGAAGGCCGATATGTCAACCCCACACCCAGCCCATTAGATGCCCCTTCACATAAGCTTCACTTTGATACCTCACTCGACCCAATCGGACCATTTTATCTAGGGACTACTTTTTCTCCGCGGAAGCTTTTTCCGAGACCGAATCACCGCCAAAACCGCGGCCAGACCGCATCACCGCGGATGAATACATCCTAAATACATCCCCTCCAACAATTGGAACTCTCCTGTGCTGGAGGTAGCTTTTGGTCCTTCTGCCGGAACTATACTGCACTTGACCTCTCCTCCCGCCTTGTTTCCGCCCCAAATGACCTCTACATCCGGGTGAAATATGGCTCCATTTAGCCTTTGTACACTACTCACGTTAGTCGACTCTGCCCTTGAAGTAACTGGGTTTTTTTGACGACTTGTATTTTAGTTATATCTATAACTCTATTTCGGTGTATTATGATCAACGTTATAGGAAGTTTCTACATCATTGAAGCAACCATCAGGCATGAAATAAAAAAAATGACGTTTTCAAGTGTTACATGTTACAGGTTACTCATCGGCATTTATCCTTGGCATGAGAAGAAAGGAGCAGTCAGTATCATAACACTCGGAAGTACTGGTCACCTTCTGGCCAAGGGCGGTAGTTAATTGGTTGAGAACATCATGAGAGAAATATATATTATAATTACTTAATATGCGCGTCCACAAATCACCTGATACATCATGCAGCCTGAATTTCCGCGTAAACATATAATAAATCAGCATACCATACTATTTTTGCGAACTGGAATCGACGGAAACAATATCATTCCATCCGACAAGATCACAACGATTTTCGGAGGTGTTTAATCAAACCGGTTCAATTTCTTTTCTGTTAAAATTTGGGAAAGATGATTTAATATTACAAACCAGTCAGAAGAGAGAGAGAGAGAGTTAAGGCTTAATGTCGCTTTCAGCAATATGACACCTTCATTAGATTTGAAGAAAAACAACAAATCTCCCGATAAATCAGGATATTTATGTCTATATCTTTATGAAACAAAAAATGTAATGACGATTATAATTCGACATAATTGACTCTCGCTTTCTGGATATAAATTTTCCAGAAAAGCATGCATACATTCATTACAACACATATAAGGGAAGTGGGAAGAGGTGCCGACATACTGACTCCTCCCCACCTATAGCTGGCAACTACTTTCAACAAATCTAGAGCTTTTATGCACTTAAGATAACGGTTGCTATCGAATGACTACGCTCAAGTAAGAGCCATAGTAATGAACAAGACCAGCAAAACGTCGAAGAAGTTCTCTATTGCGATGGAATGAACATTCGAAATCCTTTGTCATTCTAAAAGTAATATGCTAATGTTGAAAGTTCACGCGGTTGTAAAAACCGTAATAAAATGTATTTGTTCAGAAACAACAGTGTATATTTTATTACTTGTGAAAAGACTTTTATGTATCTAGCAAATGAGCATTTCAGAGCATTTCCATCATAGCTCTCTAGATTTGTATCTATAAATACCGTTTATGCCGGTGCTAGGGGCCGTGTGGTCATATCATCCAAGTTGCCACATGAACAGGTACAATAAAAGCGTGCCTGAGATACAACACATATCACGAATCGTTAGATTCTTGGTATGTGCTTTAGAATAGGTTAACCAGAAGACTATACTGTGAAGTCATGTGACGCAGTCAGTATGTCGGCACCTCTTCCCACTTCCCTTATATGTGTTGTAATGAATGTATGCATGCTTTTCTGGAAAATTTATATCCAGAAAGCGAGAGTCAATTATGTCGAATTATAATCGTCATTACATTTTTTGTTTCATAAAGATATAGACATAAATATCCTCATTTATCGGGAGATTTGTTGTTTTTCTTCAAATCTAATGAAGGTGTCATTTATATTGGGACTAAATGAACAATCTCATCTGGTGAGTGAATGGATTTGCTCCTCGTTCAGACACAATCGTTCAATTTCCTAATGTAATTATATAGTGAACGGTTATCATAAATAAAAAAACCCTGCCATGCTTTCATCTCAACGTTGAGTTGATGCTTTCAGAAATAATTCACTTTCTAGGTTTTTGATCACTTGACACTAGATTACTAGAGTTCGATACAGCCAAACATTTTTATATTGACCGTGTTAACTGTCGGTTCGGAAGTCGTGTGACGTAAAGCCAATCGCACTCTCTTTAACCTAAAGTGTTGTTATGAAGACCAAATAAGTACTCTCCTCAACCACCTCACCGACAACTACAGGAAATAATTTGACCAATGTCAGATAGAATAGAGGCAAGGTTTTATATCAACCTTTGCAAAGCATTCTGTTAGCCTACTTTTTACTCTGCAAGGAATTGTATCAGTTGAGGAATGCTTTGATTGGCTTGCTGCATGCCTGTACCGTAGTGGGTCGGGGAAAGTAGACAACTCTCTTGGCCATGTCACTACCACTGGATCGTGGCACTATAAAAAAGTGTCACCGTCTTTTTATGACTGAAAACTGTTGAAAGCGACATTAAATCATATTCACTCACTCCAACTTCTGGGGAGCAGTCGTAGAGAAAACCCAGACCCTAACAGTGTGTGAGCACGAAGTAGTCTTAGACAGGAAAAGTTACAAGAGGGAAGTAATATGATAATGCCCAGTAACCATCACTGTTATAAGGTGGACATAAAACACGACTAAAGATTCGTAGCCAACATTTCTGCAATTACAAGTAACATAAGGATGGAATAAAATGCTAGCGTACTGACAAAAGGTCATATGGCTCCAAAGGAAAATGTACTGACTGCATATTTCTAAAACCATCACAAGAATGAAAACTGATCCCTGTGATGATTTGTATCGTAGCCGTGTCTTTATTGTTGACGTTCATGTGGACATCTTGAATGACATGACCATTATCAAGGACTTGGGCGATATTAGATACAAATATTTAAGAGCGATCATGTAATAGCTCTATCAAGTCATCTGATGGAACTGATGAACTATGTGACCGTTAGACAGAATTAGCGACACAAACCAGAGAGTATTAATAGAATGCAAGCTCTTATTATGAAGGCCTGAGACATTTTTTTCTAATAAATGAATCATATCCTTAAATGATACAGTACGAACAGAAATATGTTATACTGAAGTGTATCATCCTCTTTTGACACCAGTATCACGGTGCCGTCATTTACTTCTGACGACGATACAGCTCACCAATCTCCAATGTACGAGTTGTCACAGCGAAACAGCTCACCAAGTACCAGTATACGAGTTGTCAAAGCATTTCCATCATAGCTCTCTAGATTTGTATCTAATACCGCTTATGCCAGTGCTAGGGGCCGTGTGGTCATATCATCCAAGTTGCCACATGAACAGGTACAATAAAAGCGTACCTAAGATAAACACATATCACGAATTGTTAGATTATTGGTATGTGCTTTAGAATAGGTTAACCAGAGGACTATTCTGTGAAGTCATGTGACGCAGTCAGTATGTCGGCACCTCTTCCCACTTCCCTTATATGTGTTGTAATTTTTTCCTGTATATGGCGAGATTCTGCTGGTGGACGTTTCGTCCCCGAGGCCCGCCCCCTGTACAGACCTTTTGGTCTTTGATATATGTTGGCACTTGTGGGAAGTTGATGCTGGGTCGACATCGGGCCTTACAGACTAGTCTTTTGTGTTAAATGCCGTCATTTACATCTGACGACGATACAGCTCACCAATCTCCAATGTACGAGTTGTCACAACGAAAGAGCTCACCAAGTACCAGTATACGAGTTGTCAGAGCATTTCCATCATAGCTCTCTAGATTTGTATCTAGAACCGCTTATGCCGGCGCTAGGGGCCGTGTGGTCATATCATCCAAGTTGCCACATGAACAGGTACAATAAAAGCGTACCTGAGATACAACACATATCACGAATTGTTAGATTGGCTATGTGCTTTAGAATAGGTTAACCAGAGGACTATTCTGTGAAGTCATGTGACGCAGTCAGTATGTCGGCACCTCTTCCCACTTCCCTTATATGTGTTGTAATTTTTTCCTGTATATGGCGAGATACTGCGGGTGGACGTTTCGCCCCCGAGGCCCGCCCCCTGTACAGACCTTTTGGTCTTTAATATATGTTGGCACTTGTGGGAAGTTGATGCTGGGTCGACATGCCGTCATTTACATTTGACGACGATACAGCTCACCAATCTCCAATGTACGAGTTGTCACAGCGAAACAGCTCACCAAGTACCAGTATACGAGTTGTCAGAGCATTTCCATCATAGCTCTCTAGATTTGTATCTAGTACCGCTTATGCCGGCGCTAGGGGCCGTGTGGTCATATCATCCAAGTTGCCACATGAACAGGTACAATAAAAGCGTACCTGAGATACAACACATATCACGAATTGTTAGATTATTGGTATGTGCTTTAGAATAGGTTAACCAGAGGACTATTCTGTGAAGTCATGTGACGCAGTCAGTATGTCGGCACCTCTTCCCACTTCCCTTATATGTGTTGTAATTTTTTCCTGTATATGGCGAGATTCTGCTGGTGGACGTTTCGTCCCCGAGGCCCGCCCCCTGTACAGACCTTTTGGTCTTTGATATATGTTGGCACTTGTGGGAAGTTGATGCTGGGTCGACATCGGGCCTTACAGACTAGTCTTTTGTGTTAAATGCCGTCATTTACATCTGACGACGATACAGCTCACCAATCTCCAATGTACGAGTTGTCACAGCGAAACAGCTCACCAATTACCAGTATACGAGTTGTCAGAGCATTTCCATCATAGCTCTCTAGATTTGTATCTAATACCGCTTATGCCGGTGCTAGGGGCCGTGTGGTCACATCATCCAAGTTGCCACATGAACAGGTACAATAAAAGCGTACCTGAGATACAACACTTATCAGGAATTGTTAGATTATTGGTATGTGCTTTAGAATAGGTTAACCAGTGGACTATTCTGTGAAGTCATGTGACGCAGTCAGTATGTCGGCACCTCTTCCCACTTCCCTTATATGTGTTGTAATTTTTTCCTGTATATGGCGAGATTCTGCTGGTGGACGTTTCGTCCCCGAGGCCCGCCCCCTGTACAGACCTTTTGGTCTTTGATATATGTTGGCATTTTGTGGGAAGTTGATGCTGGGTCGACATCGGGCCTTACAGGCTAGTCTTTTGTGTTAAATGCCGTCATTTACATCTGACGACGATACAGCTCACCAATCTCCAATGTACGAGTTGTCACAGCGAAACAGCTCACCAAGTACCAGTATACGAGTTGTCAGAGCATTTCCATCATAGCTCTCTAGATTTGTATCTAATACCGCTTATGGCGGTGCTAGGGGCCGTGTGGTCATATCATCCAAGTTGCCACATGAACAGGTACAATAAAAGCGTACCTGAGATACAACACATATCACGAATTGTTAGATTATTGGTATGTGCTTTAGAATAGGTTAACCAGAGGACTATTCTGTGAAGTCATGTGACGCAGTCAGTATGTCGGCACCTCTTCCCACTTCCCTTATATGTGTTGTAATTTTTTCCTGTATATGGCGAGATTCTGCTGGTGGACGTTTCGTCCCCGAGGTCCGCCCCCTCTACAGACCTTTGGTCTTTGATATATGTTGGCACTTGTGGGAAGTTGATGCTGGGTCGACATCGGGCCTTACAGAGTAGTCGTTTGTGTTAAATGCCGTCATTTACATCTGACGACGATACAGCTCACCAATCTCCAATGTACGAGTTGTCACAGCGAAACAGCTCACCAAGTACCAGTATACGAGTTGTCAGAGCATTTCCATCATAGCTCTCTAGATTTGTATCTAATACCGCTTATGCCGGTGCTGGGGGCCGTGTGGTCATATCATCCAAGTTGCCACATGAACAGGTACAATAAAAGCGTACCTGAGATACAACACATATCACGAATCGTTAGATTATTGGTATGTGCTTTAGAATAGGTTAACCAGAAGACTATTCTGTGAAGTCATGTGACGCAGTCAGTATGTCGGCACCTCTTCCCACTTCCCTTATATGTGTTGTAATTTTTTCCTGTATATGGCGAGATTCTGCTGGTGGACGTTTCGTCCCCGAGGCCCGCCCCCTGTACAGGCCTTTTGGTCTTTGATATATGTTGCCACTTGTGGGAAGTTGATGCTGGGTCGACATCGGGCCTTACAGACTAGTCTTTTGTGTTAAATGCCGTCATTTACATCTGACGACGATACAGCTCACCAATCTCCAATGTACGAGTTGTCACAGCGAAACAGCTCACCAAGTACCAGTATACGAGTTGTCAGAGCATTTCCATCATAGCTCTCTAGATTTGTATCTAGTACCGCTTATGCCGGCGCTAGGGGCCGTGTGGTCATATCATCCAAGTTGCCACATGAACAGGTACAATTACAATAAAAGCGTACCTGAGATACAACACATATCACGAATTGTTAGATTATTGGTATGTGCTTTAGAATAGGTTAACCAGAGGACTATTCTGTGAAGTCATGTGACGCAGTCAGTATGTCGGCACCTCTCCCCACTTCCCTTATATGTGTTGTAATTTTTTCCTGTATATGGCGAGATACTGCGGGTGGACGTTTCGCCCCCGAGGCCCGCCCCCTGTACAGACCTTTTGGTCTTTAATATATGTTGGCACTTGTGGGAAGTTGATGCTGGGTCGACATGCCGTCATTTACATTTGGCGACGATACAGCTCACCAATCTCCAATGTACGAGTTGTCACAGCCAAACAGCTCACTAAGTACCAGTATACGAGTTGTCAGAGCATTTCCATCATAGCTCTCTAGATTTGTATCTAGTGCCGCTTATGCCGGCGCTAGGGGCCGTGTGGTCATATCATCCAAGTTGCCACATGAACAGGTACAATAAAAGCGTACCTGAGATACAACACATATCACGAATTGTTAGATTATTGGTATGTGCTTTAGAATAGGTTAACCAGAGGACTATTCTGTGAAGTCATGTGACGCAGTCAGTATGTCGGCACCTCTCCCCACTTCCCTTATATGTGTTGTAATTTTTTCCTGTATATGGCGAGATACTCCGGGTGGACGTTTCGCCCCCGAGGCCCGCCCCCTGTACAGACCTTTTGGTCTTTGATATATGTTGGCACTTGTGGGAAGTTGATGCTGGGTCGACATCGGGCCTTACAGAGTAGTCTTTTGTGTTAAATGCCGTCATTTACATCTGACGACGATACAGCTCACCAATCTCCAATATACGAGTTGTCACAGCGAAACAGCTCACCAAGTACCAGTATACGAGTTGTCAGAGCATTTCCATCATAGCTCTCTAGATTTGTATCTAATACCGCTTATGCCGGTGCTAGGGGCCGTGGTCATATCATTCAAGTTGCCACATGAACAGGTACAATAAAAGCGTACCTGAGATACAACACATATCACGAATCGTTAGATTCTTGGTATGTGCTTTAGAATAGGCTAACCAGAGGACTATTCTGTGAAGTCATGTGACGCAGTCAGTATGTCGGCACCTCTTCCCACTTCCCTTATATGTGTTGTAATTTTTTCCTGTATATGGCGAGATTCTGCTGGTGGACGTTTCGTCCCCGAGGCCCGCCTCCTGTACAGACCTTTTGGTCTTTGATATATGTTGGCACTTGTGGGAAGTTGATGCTGGGTCGACATCGGGCCTTATTGACTAGTCTTTTGTGTTAAATGCCGTCATTTACATCTGACGACGATACAGCTCACCAATCTCCAATGTACGAGTTGTCACAGCGAAACAGCTCACCAAGTACCAGTATACGAGTTGTCAGAGCATTTCCATCATAGCTCTCTAGATTTGTATCTAATACCGCTTATGCCGGTGCTAGGAGCCGTGTGGTCATATCATCCAAGTTGCCACATGGACAGGTACAATAAAAGCGTACCTGAGATACAACACATATCACGAATTGTTAGATTATTGGTATGTGCTTTAGAATAGGTTAACCAGAGGACTATTCTGTGAAGTCATGTGACGCAGTCAGTATGTCGGCACCTCTTCCCACTTCCCTTATATGTGTTGTAATTTTTTCCTGTATATGGCGAGATTCTGCTGGTGGACGTTTCGTCCCCGAGGTCCGCCCCCTGTACAGACCTTTGGTCTTTGATATATGTTGGCACTTGTGGGAAGTTGATGCTGGGTCGACATCGGGCCTTACAGAGTAGTCGTTTGTGTTAAATGCCGTCATTTACATCTGACGACGATACAGCTCACCAATCTCCAATGTACGAGTTGTCACAGCGAAACAGCTCACCAAGTACCAGTATACGAGTTGTCAGAGCATTTCCATCATAGCTCTCTAGATTTGTATCTAATACCGCTTATGCCGGTGCTAGGGGCCGTGTGGTCATATCATCCAAGTTGCCACATGAACAGGTACAATAAAAGCGTACCTGAGATACAACACATATCACGAATCGTTAGATTCTTGGTATGTGCTTTAGAATAGGTTAACCAGAAGACTATTCTGTGAAGTCATGTGACGCAGTCAGTATGTCGGCACCTCTTCCCACTTCCCTTATATGTGTTGTAATTTTTCCTGTATATGGCGAGATTCTGCTGGTGGACGTTTCGTCCCCGAGGCCCGCCCCCTGTACAGACCTTTTGGTCTTTGATATATGTTGGCACTTGTGGGAAGTTGATGCTGGGTCGACATCGGGCCTTACAGACTAGTCTTTTGTGTTAAATGCCGTCATTTACATCTGACGACGATACAGCTCACCAATCTCCAATGTACGAGTTGTCACAGCGAAACAGCTCACCAAGTACCAGTATACGAGTTGTCAGAGCATTTCCATCATAGCTCTCTAGATTTGTATCTAATACCGCTTATGCCGGTGCTAGGGGCCGTGTGGTCATATCATCCAAGTTGCCACATGAACAGGTACAATAAAAGCGTACCTGAGATACAACACATATCACGAATTGTTAGATTATTGGTATGTGCTTTAGAATAGGTTAACCAGAGGACTATTCTGTGAAGTCATGTGACGCAGTCAGTATGTCGGCACCTCTTCCCACTTCCCTTATATGTGTTGTAATTTTTTCCTGTATATGGCGAGATTCTGCTGGTGGACGTTTCGCCCCCGAGGCCCGCCCCCTGTACAGACCTTTTGGTCTTTGATATATGTTGGCACTTGTGTGAAGTTGATGCTGGGTCGACATCGGGCCTTACTGACTAGTCTTTTGTGTTAAATGCCGTCATTTACATTTCACGACGATACAGCTCACCAATCTCCAATGTACGAGTTGTCACAGCGAAACAGCTCACCAAGTACCAGTATACGAGTTGTCAGAGCATTTCCATCATAGCTCTCTAGATTTGTATCTAATACCGCTTATGCCGGTGCTAGGGGCCGTGTGGTCATATCATCCAAGCTGCCACATGAACAGGTACAATAAAAGCGTACCTGAGATGCAACACATATCACGAATTCTTAGATTATTGGTATGTGCTTTAGGATAGGTTAACCAGAGGACTATTCTGTGAAGTCATGTGACGCAGTCAGTATGTCGGCACCTCTTCCCACTTCCCTTATATGTGTTGTAATTTTTCCTGTATATGGCGAGATTCTGCTGGTGGACGTTTCGTCCCCGAGGCCCGCCCCCTGTACAGACCTTTTGGTCTTTGATATATGTTGGCACTTGTGGGAAGTTGATGCTGGGTCGACATCGGGCATTACAGACTAGTCTTTGTGTTAAATGCCGTCATTTACATCTGACGACGATACAGCTCACCAATCCCCAATGTACGAGTTGTCACAGCGAAACAGCTCACCAAGTACCAGTATACGAGTTGTCAGAGCATTTCCATCATAGCTCTCTAGATTTGTATCTAATACCGCTTATGCCGGTGCTAGGGGCCGTGTGGTCATATCATCTAAGTTGCCACATGAACAGGTACAATAAAAGCGTACCTGAGATACAACACATATCACTAATCGTTAGATTATTGGTATGTGCTTTAGAATAGGTTAACCAGAAGACTATTCTGTGAAGTCATGTGACGCAGTCAGTATGTCGGCACCTCTTCCCATTTCCCTTATATGTGTTGTAATTTTTTCCTGTATATGGCGAGATTCTGCTGGTGGACGTTTCGTCCCCGAGGCCCGCCTCCTGTACAGACCTTTTGGTCTTTGATATATGTTGGCACTTGTGGGAAGTTGATGCTGGGTCGACATCGGGCCTTATTGACTAGTCTTTTGTGTTAAATGCCGTCATTTACATCTGACGACGATACAGCTCACCAATCTCCAATGTACGAGTTGTCACAGCGAAACAGCTCACCAAGTACCAGTATACGAGTTGTCAGAGCATTTCCATCATATCTCTCTAGATTTGTATCTAATACCGCTTATGCCGGCGCTAGGGGCCGTGTGGTCATATCATCCAAGTTGCCACATGAACAGGTACAATAAAAGCGTACCTGAGATGCAACACATATCACGAATTGTTAGATTATTGGTATGTGCTTTAGAATAGGTTAACCAGAGGACTATTCTGTGAAGTCATGTGACGCAGTCAGTATGTCGGCACCTCTTCCCACTTCCCTTATATGTGTTGTAATTTTTTCCTGTATATGGCGAGATTCTGCTGGTGGACGTTTCGCCCCCGAGGCCCGACCCCTGTACAGACCTTTTGGTCTTTGATATATGTTGGCACTTGTGTGAAGTTGATGCTGGGTCGACATCGGGCCTTACAGACTAGTCTTTTGTGTTAAATGCCGTCATTTACATTTCACGACGATACAGCTCACCAATCTCCAATGTACGAGTTGTCACAGCGAAACAGCTCACCAAGTACCAGTATACGACTTGTCAGAGCATTTCCATCATAGCTCTCTAGATTTGTATCTAATACCGCTTATGCCGGTGCTAGGGGCCGTGTGGTCATATCATCCATGTTGCCACATGAACAGGTACAATAAAAGCGTACCTGAGATGCAACATATATCACGAATCGTTAGATTCTTGGTATGTGCTTTAGAATAGGTTAACCAGAAGACTATTCTGCGAAGTCATGTGACGCAGTCAGTATGTCGGCACCTCTTCCCACTTCCCTTTATGTGTTGTAATTTTTTCCTGTATATGGCGAGATTCTGCTGGTGGACGTTTCGTCCCCGAGGCCCGCCCCCTGTACAGACCTTTTGGTCTTTGATATATGTTGGCACTTGTGGGAAGTTGATGCTGGGTCGACATCGGGCCTTACTGACTAGTCTTTTGTGTTAAATGCCGTCATTTACATCTGACGACGATACAGCTCACCAATCCCCAATGTACGAGTTGTCACAGCGAAACAGCTCACCAAGTACCAGTATACGAGTTGTCAGAGCATTTCCATCATAGCTCTCTAGATTTGTATCTAATACCGCTTATGCCGGTGCTAGGGGCCGTGGGGTCATATCATCCAAGTTGCCACATGAACAGGTACAATAAAAGCGTACCTGAGATACAACACATATCACGAATCGTTAGATTCTTGGTATGTGCTTTAGAATAGGTTAACCAAAGGACTATTCTGTGAAGTCATGTGACGCAGTCAGTATGTCGGCACCTCTTCCCACTTCCCTTATATGTGTTGTAATTTTTTTCTGTATATGGCGAGATTCTGCTGGTGGACGTTTCGTCCCCGAGGCCCGCCCCCTGTACAGACCTTTTGGTCTTTGATATATATTGGCACTTGTGGGAAGTTGATGCTGGGTCGACATCGGACATTACAGACTAGTCTTTTGTGTTAAATGCCGTCATTTACATCTGACGACGATACAGCTCACCAATCTCCAATGTACGAGTTGTCACAGCGAAACAGCTCACCAAGTACCAGTATACGAGTTGTCAGAGCATTTCCATCATAGCTCTCTAGATTTGTATCTAATACCGCTTATGCCGGTGCTAGGGGCCGTGTGGTCATATCATCCATGTTGCCACATGAACAGGTACCATAGAAGCGTACCTGAGATACAACACATATCACGAATTGTTAGATTATTGGTATGTGCTTTAGAATAGGTTAACCAGAGGACTATTCTGTGAAGTCATGTGACGCAGTCAGTATGTCGGCACCTCTTCCCACTTCCCTTATATGTGTTGTAATTTTTTCCTGTGTATGGCGAGATTCTGCTGGTGGACGTTTCGTCCCCGAGTCCCGCCCCCTGTACAGACCTTTTGGTCTTTGATATATGTTGGCACTTGTGGGAAGTTGATGCTGGGTCGACATCGGGCCTTACAGACTAGTCTTTTGTGTTAAATGCCGTCATTTACATCTGACGACGATACAGCTCACCAATCTCCAATGTACGAGTTGTCACAGCGAAACAGCTCACCAACCAGTATACGAGTTGTCAGAGCATTTCCATCATAGCTCTCTAGATTTGTATCTAATACCGCTTATGCCGGTGCTAGGGGCCGTGTGGTCATATCATCCAAGTTGCCACATGAACAGGTACAATAAAAGCGTGCCTGAGATACAACACATATCACGAATTGTTAGATTATTGGTATGTGCTTTAGAATAGGTTAACCAGAGGACTATTCTGTAAAGCCATGTGACGCAGTCAGTATGTCGGCACCTCTTCCCACTTCCCTTATATGTGTTGTAATTTTTTCCTGTATATGTCGAGATTCTGCTGGTGGACGTTTCGTCCCCGAGGCCCGCCCCCTGTACAGACCTTTTGGTCTTTGATATATGTTGGCATTTGTGGGAAGTTGATGCTGGGTCGACATCGGGCCTTACAGACTAGTCTTTTGTGTTAATTGCCGTCATTTACATCTGACGACGATACAGCTCACCAATCTCCAATGTACGAGTTGTCACAGCGAAACAGCTCACCAAGTACCAGTATACGAGTTGTCAGAGCATTTCCATCATAGCTCTCTAGATTCGTATCTAATACCGCTTATGCCGGTGCTAGGAGCCGTGTGGTCATATCATCCAAGTTGCCACATGGACAGGTACAATAAAAGCGTACCTGAGATACAACACATATCACGAATTGTTAGATTATTGGTACATGCTTTAGAATAGGTTAACCAGAGGACTATTCTGTGAAGTCATGTGACGCAGTCAGTATGTCGGCACCTCTTCCCACTTCCCTTATATGTGTTGTAATTTTTTCCTGTATATGGCGAGATTCTGCTGGTGGACGTTTCGTCCCCGAGGCCCGCCCCCTGTACAGACCTTTTGGTCTTTGATATATGTTGGCACTTGTGGGAAGTTGATGCTGGGTCGACAACGGGCCTTACAGACTAGTCTTTTGTGTTAAATGCCGTCATTTACATCTGACGACGATACAGCTCACCAATCCCCAATGTACGAGTTGTCACAGCGAAACAGCTCACCAAGTACCAGTATAAGAGTTGTCAGAGCATTTCCATCATAGCTCTCTAGATTTGTATCTAATACCGCTTATGCCGGTGCTAGGGGCCGTGTGGTCATATCATCCATGTTGCCACATGAACAGGTACAATGAAAGCGTACCTGAGATACAACACATATCACGAATCGTTAAATTATTGGTATGTGCTTTAGAATAGGTTTACCAGAGACTATTCTGTGAAGTCATGTGACGCAGTCAGTATGTCGGCACCTCTTCCCACTTCCCTTATATGTGTTGTAATTTTTTCCTGTGTATGGCGAGATTCTGCTGGTGGACGTTTCGTCCCCGAGGCCCGCCCCCTGTACAGACCTTTTGGTCTTTGATATATGTTAGCACTTGTGGGAAGTTGATGCTGGGTCGACATCGGGCCTTACAGACTAGTCTTTTGTGTTAAATGCCGTCATTTACATCTGACGACGATACAGCTCACCAATCTCCAATGTACGAGTTGTCACAGCGAAACAGCTCATCAATTACCAGTATACGAGTTGTTAGAGCATTTCCATCATAGCTCTCTAGATTTGTATCTAATACCGCTTATGCCGGTGCTAGGGGCCGTGGTCATATCATTCAAGTTGCCACATGAACAGGTACAATAAAAGCGTACCTGAGATACAGCACATATCACGAATTGTTAGATTCTTGGTATGTGCTTTAGAATAGGTTAACCAGAAGACTATTCTGTGAAGTCATGTGACGCAGTCAGTATGTCGGCACCTCTTCCCACTTCCCTTATATGTGTTGTAATTTTTACCTGTATATGGCGAGATTCTGCTGGTGGACGTTTCGTCCCCGGGGCCCGCCCCCTGTACAGACCTTTTGGTCTTTGATATATGTTGGCACTTGTGGGAAGTTGATGCTGGGTCGACATCGGGCCTTACAGACTAGTCTTTTGTGTTAAATGCCGTCATTTACATGTGACGACGATACAGCTCACCAATCTCCAACGTACGAGTTGTCACAGCGAAACAGCTCACCAAGTACCAGTATACGAGTTGTCAGAGCATTTCCATCATAGCTCTCTAGATTTGTATCTAATACCGCTTATGCCGGTGCTAGGGGCCGTGGGGTCATATCATCCAAGTTGCCACATGAACAGGTACAATAAAAGCGTACCTGAGATGCAACACATATCACGAATTGTTAGATTATTGGTATGTGCTTTAGAATAGGTTAACCAGAGGACTATTCTGTGAAGTCATGTGACGCAGTCAGTATGTCGGCACCTCTTCCCACTTCCCTTATATGTGTTGTAATTTTTACCTGTATATGGCGAGATTCTGCTGGTGGACGTTTCGTCCCCCGAGGCTCGCCCCCTGTACAGACCTTTTTGGTCTTTGATATATGTTGGCATTTGTGGGAAGTTGATGCTGGGTCGACATCGGGCCTTACAGACTAGTCTTTTGTGTTAAATGCCGTCATTACATCTGAC
>JAVTVY010037771.1:0-16042 GCA_036873755.1 Hanleya hanleyi
AATGGACAGAACTCAGCAAATATACAGACGAGGGCGAATGGGGAGGAGCAGTTTATATAGCTAAGAAATATTTTGACCGCGGCGAAACGGTCACAGTCAACGTTAAGCTTCAAGATGACTGTCCCTCATATTGTACCGTTCTAGAATACGACCTGTGATGTATGTGCCAGTGGCACTGGGACAAAGCAGCACTTGGCAAAACGACAGCTCACTTGTGTACAGAACTTTCAAGTCAAATATTGGGGTTCATATCCAGTCTTACTATTCGCCGTTTGGTAAAAAAGTATACACTGGATGGGATTATATGCCAGGTTTCGAATGTGGTTCGCTAATTTGTGCTTTTCATTTCAATACGCATGAATAAACCTATGTTAGACTGGTCACCTCTTTCATACGGATAGCAAAGACCAGACACCAGTCTAAAACATATGTGAGCTTTGCTGCTGAGGAAATCAGTTTTGTGCGCACTCAGACGTTACTATAGCGCCCTCTAGTTTTCAAAAGAAGCAAATTAACTGGAAGTGTGTATCATTAGGTTAGGTTAGCTAGACGGCACTGGCACTCGTCAAACAATCTACACCAGTAAACTCTTTCAGAGATTCTACAGAGACTCTACACACGCAAGACGAATGCAAAGGCGCCACGCCGGGGATCATGTGTGTTACTAATTATGCACGTTTCATATTCAAATTCCAGCACCAGCTCATCTCCCGTGATGCAACACTCAATTTTTGTTTTGAATCTGCGCGAATACGACACATGCTAATCTTGTGTTAAAAGCAGAGAGACCAATGCCTTCTAGCTAATGTCATTATGTACAATTATAGTTCATTTGCTTCTGCTGTTATCTGATTGGATGATCTCAAATATGACTTTTTGCGAACATCGCCTCGATCATAATGAGAAACATGCAGACTTCCGGCGTTTCATTCATTCGAAAAAAGAACACGTGCTGAAGTCCTGGTGAATCTTATGCAAGATATATGGTTATGAAGGTTGGATATGAATTGTTGGAATTGCAACTGGATAGCCAACAGTCTGACGGTTAATGTACGAGGCCATGCTCCGGTGATACTGAAAGGTTTCTATGGCAACTGCGTACAGTTTTATCTGTATACTTATCTCACTTTCGTCCCAAATAGTTGCTGGCTATATCACTAACTAACTCTCTAGTCAAACGGTCATACATCTTGCCTGACAGGTAGGCGACGCCAAGGAGGCACGATTGATGCCCAGAGACGTGTATAAAAAGCATTACTGATATTTTTCGTTTTTTTTTTGTTTTTTTTTTTATTTTATTTATTTTTGTTTTTGTTTTTTTTCGTTATGCTACAATTAGTTGATACATTGGGATAACGGGTGATACTCTCACACACAAGCCGTACGTTTCTCCATACTACACCTTCAATTAAGTGCTCAAACATGCAACAGAGTTCGAAATCTTTCAGGCTATTTTATAGACACAATGACGAGTATGTTATACAGTTATATGTTACATGCTACAGAAGCATAGAATAAACAAATGAATTTGGCCCATTTTTCGAGTGTCCTATATTATAATTTGCTTCCAAAACTGGTGATAGAAAAGCGCACACTCCTTCATCCAACACTCCACATATATTGTTCGCATGAGCATTTATATAGTGTGCTCAGCATATCTTGCAGACAAGATATAGGCTGGATAGGCCCACCAGCTGGGCTGGCAAATTTGTGTTCTACTACTCAATTAGACGGTCCGACTGCATGTGATATAACTGTCTTATATTATAGGTTTCGAACAGTATCTTTATGGTATGATGGACATGTACACCTGGTATAGATTTCAACCTTCAAAGCCAGATTTTCTTAACACTACCAGGCCTTAATGAGTCCGGCAAAATCGCGCTTACTTGGGGAACATTTGCTCCTACCTCCTCCCTCAAATATTTTCGTTACCCCTGAACGTAGCTGAAAATTTCAGATTAAATATTTGACTCAAGTGATACAGCAAACTGATGTGAACATAATTCGACTGGCATCCGTCATCTTGTCAGGAGGTGTTTTAGAATTTTCCGAATTGTTTTCGGAACTGTTCCTGATGCTCCAAAACATGAACACGGTCGGCTATTCTAACATCTACGCCGATGACAGACAATTACTTTACATATGCTCGGCATTTATAGTACTATTTACTGGCTGAGCACTGATATTTGAGTGCTATCAGTTGTTGTACGGCCATTTCAAAGACAATTTGGCAGTACTGAAGCTGACACAACAGTACACATTAAAACTTCTCGATAACTTAGCTTCCAATGGGTGCAAAGATATCCAGACCGGAGTGGCACTACAAAGGAAAACATATTTGCTGTATAGATAGCATCTGGAATCCAAACATGGCGACAGAGCAAACAATAATACAAACATCTAGTCCGTCATCCAATATTCAGCCATCATCCATCAAAGAATTTCCGCGTCCATAATCCAAAGACCTGTTCCATATTCAAGTTCCATATAACAACTTTAGCTTCAAATTCAAAACAAAAAACAAAAAACAACAACAATCATAGTATACAATACATAAACATTGGCTAGTTTCCTGCAAGAGAAAAGCGGTCAAAGGTTTTAAATGATGCCGGCAAGACATCATGATGTTTAAAAAATATCAAATTCGTATCGCTGATCAGTATTCTTAATCCATATGATTTTCGTTGTAAAGTCGTTATCTAGGGAATGATAAATCTCAGTCACGCTTTGATTAGGACTGTTCGTATGAGCACCATGAGGTTCTTGAAGTACATGGGTTCATACGGCCCCCAGCCCCGAGTTATGCGGAATTGGACACAAGTTACGAAACATAACGCCATAAATCTTGCACGCTACGCTCGTCTTTTCCTATCAGCAAGCGATATGTTTCGCCAAATTTGAGAAACTTTGAGTGGAGTATCTATAAATTATAGATAAAAACTTTAGCCATTAGATTGTATCGGTCAACCCTGAATGTATGGGATGTGCTTCCTTGCTTACTTTGAAGACCCATTCCTTAACTCTCTCTGTAACGATATTTTTAATAGTTCTAAGCTGGTATCAACACTATCATGAGCATGAATGAAGCGACGCCATACTTATCATCGCCTACACAGTTCCAAAGTGGATACTCCAAGCTTTCGAACAAGATATAATATGATGAAAATGTTTACCTAGAAATTCTTCATTTTTGTATGCAAATGGTAGGCAATCATTGAACTATATTTCTATGGGTAGTAGAGAAAGAGTTAATGTACTTTCTACCCCTTAACGACCATCCTATGCTACCACACAACTTATCGCAGCATTAAAGAACATGAGTTTTTCACAGCTTGTTTCTCACCTACCCAATTTGCATTATGAGTACAATTCGCACTTATTATCTAGGGTATATATTTGGCCCATTATCGATTCTCACATTATCGACGAAACAGATTTATCTGCGAAAGATCGTGTAACTAAATTATTGTTTGATTCAAAGGTATCTTTCTCTCGTGCATTTGACAGAAGCGGATAATTGGCTAAGCGGAAGATAACTGGTCATGTTGTAGCAGATAACTGGTCAACAGATAACTGGTCAAGTAGTAGACTCTCTTGCCAAAATCATGCTGACCGCACTTAACTGAACCTACATCATGATCTCCTGGTTATGGATATGTAAACAAACCATCAACCAAGACTGAAAATATTCTGAACTTGCTTCGAATAAGCATATCTACGGAAGCGTATTAGTGCCAGTGTGAAAAAAAAAATTCCGAGATTTATCTCCTAATTAGGAGATAATTATCTCCTAATTAGAAGATAAATCTCGGAATTTTTTTTTTCACACTGGCACTAATACGCTTCCGTACATATCTGATGATACTGGAACATTATAACAAAACCTAAATGGCTGGAGAATGCCCCTTGTTTTGAATATTCGAGAAAGGACTCGATAGTTGACGCGGAAATTATTTTGTGCACGACTGAATATTGAATGTGGAATCTGACGATTGTAATGATTCCCTGTAGTGTATTCAGACTCATACTCTATTAACGTGGAATATATGTATTTTTATTCCTACCTTCGTCCGTGCCAAGGATTGAACATAGAAGGCATGGCTAACGATGATGCCCCGTGCATTCTGAAAGATTATTTGATAAGCTAATGTCCTAACTTCAGATCGATAAGTATGGAAGATGAAGCGAAATTAAATATCATGAAGATAAATCACTCATCAACACAGTCACATTTATCCATTTACCCAAAATGTCCATCCATCTATCTTGCTTATCACTGCAGACTCGTATAGACAGTTTATAATACTGCTCTCTCATAAATCTGGGTTTCTTGATCAGCTTAACAGGTCTGAATCACATTATAATACGATTGTTTAGCGAAACACGGGTTTCATGAAATAGCATATTTTGTTGTGACCAATATTATATGTTATGAACATGATAGTAATGATAATGTATGGGATTCGAAGTCTATAGTTGACACTAGCAAATAGTCTCGGGGATTTCCTCTCAATATTCCGGCCTATCTGCACTAGACAGTTAAATCATCACAGTCAGAAGGTTTACCTGACATTTTCCGGAATGCAAGATTAAGTCAGGTTGAAGATTCCGACATGTCAAAGATCGATTATTCCCATTCTACCATCATATCCTGAACATTAGGAATGTACTAAGAGCGGACTCGTGAAAAGTGCACACAATTGTCATTTGTTCACCATTCTCTGCTTTCAGGCATAGTCGCTAACATATCCAGAACCAGCAATTTTCTCGAAGAAAACTGCAATTCATTTCACTTGACACACAATAAAAGTTTCCAGTGGAATAAACATCAGCATACATATCCATTGGCCAATAGGCCAACCTTCTATACGGTAAATACCTCTCTCTCAAGAGACGAGCAGTTAAATGCAGTCTGAGTAACAGACTGGCAAGGCCAACAGTAACTTGTAATATGATACACATGCGTAGGCGTTCACAAGTTTTATCCCTGTAAAATGCTCATGAACACGGCTATAAAGGCATGCCTGCACTTCAAAATGGCAATCCTCAAAAAAGGTATATTGCCTAAAAAATACCATACTTGCATAACACAATGTGGGTGGTCTAACAACCACTGAACGCGATATTAAATTTAACTCAAATGTGTCAATGAATAAAGCTTGCATTGGAAGAACAAATTTCCGTCCAATTATATATTTTCACATGACAATTACGGTATCTCTATTCCACATTTCGTCTTTCAGCTTCATTAGCTCTGTAGCAACTACTAATGACACAATTGTCGCAATTGCGACATTAGCATTTTCAAGTCGACTGCTAATTTCACAATTGTGTCTTTAACAGCGCCGACTCTGCATGCAAAGTCGACCACGATTGTGTTATTGGTAGTTGCTATTACAATTTCTCATCGTCGTATTTGTGCCATTAACGGTTAACAGTGTGTACAGCTCAAGCGCTAATGTCACAACAAAGAGTTTATGTAACCTCGTCAGGGACCAGTAATGTAAATAACTGCAAGTATGGTATCTCCGTTTCCATGAGGAGTTAGAAATCCATCTTTGGTACATGAACCAATTCGAATACGGTGAAGTCATTAGTTCCACTTTCTGACGTCAGACGGCGCTGTACTTAATCACGGATTAAATAGCATCTGTACTATTAACCGAACCTGAAACGTCCGTATGCCTGTCACAGCTGAAGTGCCCGCGTTTGTCTTTCACAGCTCCAAGGTGTTGTTGTCGCGCTGGGATTATGGGATTACCTTATATGTTAAATTAATTTCTCCCTGTGCTGTTTGCTGGGGTAGGGAGAGGGAGTACTGGGGATGGAGTACTAATTCCTAACCAAGCAGTACCAGGCAGGTCCAGAATTACCAGGCCGTACTAATTCTGCACCAAGCAGGACCGGGGATGTCCGAAACTGCCAGACAGATGTTGTTGTTATTCTGGACGTTCCTCCTTTCAGACTAGGAGCACCCTCTTATAGAGGTATTTAGAAGCTTGCAGTAACCCCGCCGCTTACTAGGGTGGTCGAGACAGGGTCAGTATAGTCGAGATCTCGTGCTGTGCAGGCTGTGCAAGTAACTTATTTACAGTGCATTGACACCTCCTGACTGTACATATAGACCCGTCCCTTTTTCAATACTAATACTAATACTGCAGTACTAATTAAGAATCAAGAATGACAGTGTAGGACTGGAACTCCCTGAAACGTCTGTATGTCTGTCACAGCTGAAATGTTCGTATATCTGTCACAGCTCCGTGGTGTTGTTGTTGCGCTGGGATTATGAACTACCTTATATGTTGACATCATTTCCCTCTGTGCTGTTTGTTGGAGTGTGAGGAGGAGGGATTACTGAGGAGGGAGTACTAAATCCTCACCAAGCAGTACTGGGCCGGTCCAGAATTACCAGGACGTACTAATTCAGTACCAAGCAGGATCGGGCGGTTCTGGCCGTACTCGGTCCTGCTCGATGCTGAACTAGTCCGACCTGGTAAGTGTGAACCTGCCCGGTAGGCCTACTGCTTGGTGATGAAATATTGCTTTCTCCCCAGTACTCCCTCTCCACCCCGAAAGCTGCACGCATTGCCAGAATGAGTCACTGATGAACGTTAATAGTACTGAACCGTCCAGGTCCTGGTTGGTACTGAATTACTACTGCCTGGCAGTTCCGGACATGCCCGGTCCTGCTTGGTGAGGAATAAGTATTCCCTCCGCAGTATTCCTTTCTACCCCCCTCCCTCCGCCAGCCAGAGAACCTGCATGCATGACCAGAAGGAACCCTGGATAGACAGAATGTGAACATACGGACGTTTCAGGTCGGAACTTTTAAGCTACCTTCACTTGGTATTCGCTAAAATCGCGATCCTTGCCTTAGAACAGCGACCCTGGTGGAAAAGTGCATGCAGGCCTTACTTTGATTAATGGATATATCAAAGATGTGTGACTTCCGGAACCTGAGTCATGTGACCTATGTACAACATGATAATGTTCTGTTTTATCAACTTCCGGATATTCAGGTGGAATAGTTAGCCTGTTTCGGAAGTTTATCAACGACATTGATCTGGCGGGCAACATTTCATGTCGTTCTCTCTGTGCCAGCCGCGCCGCGGTATGCTAGATTATCTTGGATACAACAGCAAAGCTGTCTTGGACGATTTCCTGGTTTTATGTGCGATACGAATATGCATAACTCAGTAAAGTTAATAACTGTTCTGATTAATGATAAATCATCGAGGAAATATATCATGATGAAACTGACACTACCTACATGAGATCGTGTTGTGATATTTTCTACTATCCAAGCATGGAGCCACTCGCGTGAATGAGTTGCACAATAGTATCCTGATAGACTATTAGACCTATCTCCCGGATCTGTGATCTATTTCAGCTGCGAAATAGAATTACTGGAGACTCGAGTACTTTGATTATATTTAATCATCACCACTCATTCTGAGAAGGTGTATGATAGAGGAATGTTACCTTGTGGCATTAGAGGCCACTCTATTATACCGGTATATTACTCGTATAAGGCCCAAAAATCGAAAGACAAACCGAAAACGATTACTACTAAATCATTTCGAAACTTCAAACTGCATTCCTGGGCGGTCTTGAGCACATCCCCTGGTGTGTTTTGGGAGCTGTAGATGATGTTGATCAGGCGTGGGGCTTGTTTAAACAACCCTTTGTCCCTGTTTGTGATACTCACGCACCAACTGTGAAAATGCGGCTGAAAAACTGAAATCCTGAATAGATTATCACAATAAGGCACAAAAGTATCAAAACGAATATGACTGAAAAAATGCTAAACGATTATGAAATCAGTGTAATAATTTATGTAAATATCTAAAAAGAGAGTACTATGATAAATTGATAATAGAAAACAAAAACGATTCTCAAAAGCTGTGGAAGCTGTGTTGCTTCCACCTGAGACAGTTTTATTACAAACATTGGGACAAAGTTAGCTAGTGTTTTCAGAAAATTCAAACGAAGGTTAGGGGTTTTCGTGAGAGTGGAAATAACATTCATTTTGGATTCAGATATATCAGTACCGAGTTTACCTACAAGCAGCTTTGTACTTTATGTGTTGGTTAGCCACTGGTATTGATGGTCTGAATATAAGGTCTCGGTGATAAGGATAATATCGACTCTTATCAGTTCCGCCTGTTATAATGAAAATCATGGAGAGAGCCTTCCACACCCAGTTATACTGTCGATTTTCTCCTTGACTAAAATTTGTGAAAAACGTCCAATCAGGTTTTCGTCCCAAACACTCCAATCCAGCCGCTCTTTCTGACGTCACGGACTATTTATTGGAGAATATGGAAGGTGGCCTTTTAACGGGTGCGTTTTTTTATATCTAAAAAAGGCGTTTGATACCATGGACCATCATTTTTTAGAGGAGAAGTTGGGCACCTTTGTAGTCTTGGGACTGGAGAGTGATTGGTTTCTTAATTATCTATATGATAGAAAATAAACTGCAAATTTAAATGGTTACAATGCACAATAAGTAACCTGTGGTGTTCCTCAGGGGTCCATTCTTGGACCCCTGCGCATCATGTACATAAACCATTTGTCAGATATCATTGTTGTTTTGGGGGTTTTTGGTTTGTTTTTTTGGGGGTTTTTTTTTTTGCTACCAAGGATTCTGATGTACTGCAAATGTACTAAATATGGAGATGGTCAATTTAATTAAATAGCTCATCCAGAATAGGCTTACGTTGATCACGAAGAAGACAAAAACTATGATAGCCCACCCGCCCCCGCCTATTTGGCACTCACAAGCGCCTGAGTAGGGCTGATAGTGTAGAACTCCAGGACAGTGGTGAAATTTTGGAAAATGTTGACGCTTTTAAATATCTTGATACTTGGTTTGACCCGCATCTTAGGTGGCAAACTCTTGTGAGTACACTAAGTAGTAAGATCTATCAGCGCATTATCAATATCATTGATATACTTATTCATATGATCACATTGTTTTATTAGGGGACCAAGTCCGAAGGGCCAAGGACCACTATTGAAATCTTTCGGTTTATTAGGGGACCAGGTCCGAACGACCATGCAGGCCATGGTCTGTTGCACTGAAAGCAAATATTTTTGATTGGCTGAACGGTTTGGCGGCCATAATGGATTTAGCTTAAAACCTTCAACGATCTTCTCCTCTGAAACCGCTGCACCGATCGTTGTGACACTTTGTACACATGATTAATGGATCGAGTTCTCTTATTCTTAGATTTTAAAAAGTTCATCCGTTGAAAAAGATGGCCGCCATACACAAATCAAAATGGTCGGATTTTCAAGTAACGGATTTTGACGAGAGAAGTTATGAAATATATGTTATATGATATGGCGATCATGAATATGCAAAAATTTTGCACCTAGGTCACGTGGTGTGGCCGCCATCTTGAATTTTGTGAAAAACTTTACCAATTTTGCAACGGCTTATTCTCTTTAACCCTGATAGATACAGATTTTTAGGTTATTTTGATATATCGGAATGGCCATGGTCTGTTGCACTGAAAGCAAATATTTTTGATTGGCTGAACGGTTTGGCGGCCATATTGGATTTAACGCCAAACCTTCTAAGATCATCTCCTCTGAAATCGCTAAACCGGTTGATGCGAAACTTGGTCTCAAATTCTATTTAGAAAGCGTCTGTATGGAACAAGATGGCTACCATCGACCAATCAAAATTTTCGGAATATCAAGACACGGATTTTGTGAGAAACCTTATCTAAATTGCAAGCGTTTGTTCTCTTGAACCTTGATAGGTACAGATTACTAGGCTGCTGAGATATATTGTAAAGGCTATGGTCTGTTGCGCTGAATGAAACATACTGTCGATTAGCTGAACGGTTTGGCGGCCACATTCCGGCATAGGCCTGGACACTAGGTCCTGTATAGACCAGGTCCCCGGTAGCCACTGCTCGCAGTCCCAATTATTATTATTCCACATGATTTTCTGTCACAGATATCTCAAGAACGATGAGGTGGATTAAGCCAAAACTTACACGATATATTCTGGTAGACGAGATCTAATGCATACACCAAGTTGATTCTGATTGGTCAGATGTCTTGGCGGCCATCTTGGATTAGCTTAAAACCTTCAAAGATCTTCTCTGAAACCGCTGAACCAATCGATGTGAAACTTAGTACACATGATCATTGGATCTAGGTCTCCAAACAGTATCTCCGACAAGTTTCTCCGATGAACAAGATGGCCGCCATCGACCAATCAAAATCACCGGATTTTCAAGTAACGGATTTTGACGGGAAAAGTTATGAAATATATGTTATATGATATGGCGATCACGAATATGCAAAAAATTGTGCTCCTAGATGACGTGGTTTGGCCGCCATCTTGAATTTCGTGAAAAACTTTACCAATTTTGCAACGGCTTATTCTCTTTAACCCTGATAGATACAGATTTCTAAGTTACTGAGATATATCGGGAAGGCCATGGTCTGTTGCACTGAAAGCAAATATTTTTTATTGGCGGAACGGTTTGGCGGCCATATTGAACTTAAGGCCAAACCTTCCAAGATCATCTCCTCTGAAACCGCTAAAGCGATTGATGCGAAACTTGGTACAGAGTACCAAAGGGTCGAGGTCTCTTGATAGACTATTGGAAAGCTTTCGGTGTGGAACAAGATGGCTGCTATCGACCAAAATTGACGAAATATGAAGACACCGATTTTGTGAGAAACCTTATCTATATTGCAAGCGTTTATTCTCTTGAGGTACAAATTACTAGGCCGCTGAGATATATTGTAAAGTCTTATGGTCTGTTGCATTGAATGCAAAATACTGTCGATTAGCTGAACGGTTTGGCGGCCATATTCCGGCATAGGCCTGGACATTAGGCCCTGTATGGACCTGGTCCCCGGTAGCCACTGCTCGCAGTTCCAATTATTATTATTATTGTTATTATTTATTGTCTGTGTATGCTTCTGGGCATGTAACGGGGCTCTGTGGAAGATCAGGGTTCTTCAATGAACAGGCTACCCTGTATAAATATGCTCAAATGAAATAAATATATTAGTCGTATATGATGATCATATTATTTGTATATGATGGTCATACATTACAGACAGACAGATATGACAAAATCTCTCAGCAAGAATCCTATATTCATGCACTGGACGATATTTAAAGTAGACAAATATATTATAATCCTATAAAGGAGATGGTACGATAGGGTGGTATTTTGGCGGTGATGCGATTGAAATCGAATAAATAAAATGTCTTAAAAATAATTGTGTTTAATGTAACAAGAGAAAATACATGAACACAATATGTGAAAGTTCTATCTCGATTGCGTTATGATTATAGTTATAACATGAAATTGAAATCCGCAGCAAGCGCTATTTCGTGAAAAAGCGCCTAAATCAAGTGATTCAAACACACATTTAGATAAGAAGAACCCCTTGGACCAAAACGTCATTTAAGCTGGAGATGTGCGGTGGCATTATATCTCCACCGCTGGAAAATCTGTTTGGTCCAAGGACTCCTTCATTTTTAAATGTATGTTTGAATGACTCGATTCATACCCCTTTTTCTCACGAAATAGCACATGCTGCGGATTTCAATTTCATGTCATAACTATAATCATAACGCAACCGAGCTAGAACTTTCACAGATTGTGTACATATATTTTTTCTTGTCGTTAAATTAAAATACAATTATTTTTAGGACATTTTATGTTAAGTATCTCAACCACGCCACGTATAGGCCAAAATGCCGCCTTATCGTACCATCTCCTTTATACTCTTTGTTCGATGATGGAGCTAAATTAGGAACTACTTTTATCTATTTCTTTAATTAGAACGTACTTGTTTATAGATACGAACACACTGCGTAGATTGTTACCATAACACATGGTTAGCGTCAGTGGGCAGTGAAGCCGAGCTTTCCCCGTTCTATAGAACCCATGCACGTGTTACTGCTACTTTGTACTGCAACTATACCCGATATATCAATAGGTTTTAAGGAACAAAAAGTGCGTAGACCTCTACAGAAGAGATCCGGGTTTATTTTACGCTTGGGATGGAGAATAGCAGTCAAGCTATATTGTATTGAGCAGTAGCTGAGGGCAATGATACGCATTGTACATTATGATAATATTAATATATCATCTGTGTTGGGCAACAGAGAAGATATGTAAATGAAAGTTACTGACTCTTCCGATGCTAGTAAAACCGCAACCGTTAGTTTACGACCAGGTACATAAAGTTTTACGATCAGGCACGTAAAGCTGTATTATGGGCAGCCATTCATGTCAAAATTAGCAATTACAAAACGTAAAGCCAAACTCAGAAAAGACAGCATATCTTACAATGTACACTGTAGTCTTAAACGCATTTTATATTCCTGCAAATAAAAAAACCTTAACTCTAAACGTATACTCAAACCGAAAACAAACGGCATGATGTTCGAATGCAAACACAGAATGAAAAGCCTAGTTCCGAACGAATAGCCAGTCTGACACAGAGGGACCTATTTCTAAACGAAGAGTATAACTCTGAACGAACGAGCTGTTTCACAACGAACAACGTTCCTTCGGAAATTATTTCCGGAAATATTCGGGTCATTCCGGATGGTAGAAAGATTTATGACGTGAAACTCGGCCGCTATTTCGAGTTCCGCCATTTCAGGTCGTGAATGAGTGTGGTTCTTTTTTGCCCCTGGGTTAAAGTGTACCAAAAGTTTTGAACTTCAGATATCAGACAAAAATTCACAGAGACTTGGCATTCTCATCTTGTGAGACTCCGTACTATGAGTCAAACATGTAAACGAGAGCCACCCCTGAAAATGGTGTCAACATGTGGGGGAGGAGCAGACAGAGGCGCTCGAGTGGTCTCCAGTCTGCTGAGCGCCCCCTCGATTATAAAACTCGTTCTGAAAGAGGTCGTTCGTTCTCTGATACGTTGTACGTGCTGAAATATGCTGTTCCTTCTGAGTTCGCTTGTATTTCCTTATCTCCACTTTTCGTTCACAGTTAGATTCTTCCTTTGGAGAGAGATGAAATATGCGTTTAGAGTTAGGTTCCTTGTTTGCAAAAAGATGAAATAATCGTTCAAACCAACACTTTATATCGTTAAATACGTTGTCTGTTGTGAGTTAGGCTGCACAACCCGAGCTAGTAATTTTGACATAAATGGCCGCCCATACTGTATCGCCGATAAAGCCATATTTATAGAATAGTTGAGAGAGCTTCGTAGCTGTCAGAACCATCAGAGCCTGCCTGAGAAACACTGAGATAGAATTAAGATATTCTGAGTATATTCATGTGCATTTGAAAAGACGGATCGGCGATAGGAACATCACAATGGCTTGCCCGCACCATTGGAAACTGTTGAACGCTTTTATCTTGAAAGAAGCTATCTTGTGTGTTTATATTTTACGCTGTGAAAACTCAGTCACTTGGATCAGCTGATGTCCCACATTAGCTCACGCAGCTCACTTTTCCGATATTGGTGTAAGGGCCTCGTCGAAATCAGTAATACTGCAAAACCTAGTTGACATCGACTGGCAATATTGTAACAATTGAGTTGACGTTGAGGCAGAACCTAGGTCGGCCCTTGTGGTCGACATGTCAGCCCTCAACATCTTATTGGCATGTTAAGGTCCATCATGTCGACCCTTAACATCGCCGATACTGGCTGGGCTGTCCAGAATAAAAGGAACTTTCGCCACTCTCGTGTCCCGACACATGTAGACACCGTCGTGATATGACTGAAAAATTGTTCAAAAACGACGTTAAATCATACTCACTCATTCATCCCGGTAACATCGCCAAGTGTAAAGTGCTAGTGCCGATGTTAAGGGCCGTAATGTCGACACTTAATGTCGCATTGCTAAGGTCCGTTGTGATATTAAGGGCTTCTACACAGCCCAGATTCGAAAGCCAGGCCGGTCACTCGACAAATTATTGCTTCATCACGTGATAAAGCAAGCGTGATAGCATTGGCGTTGTGAAATGAGTTTTGTGGAAATTCAACTCCCCAGAGTTGAACTGCTGCGATGAGTTTAGAAAAATCGTATGGCGCCTGCGGTTGGCTTTACAAACGGTAGCCCGATATTGATATTTGCTAAAATACACAAAAAACAAAACTATTGAAAATATAAGCCAAACTGATGATGTAATGAAGAGGAAATACGATGAAAATAATCTGACGTCAATGCTGAAATTGAGCAATGCATATCTTCGAATGCAGCAAATATTTCAAAGAAGGTTTGTTGTACCAAAAGCATTCAGACAAAATACACATCAAACATTCAAACCCAGTCAAAACGTAACACGGCTTGACAGAAATGACGGCACGATGACAGACACTAAACAAGTTATTTACTGAAGTCTTCACCAAAGACAATATCGAAACCTGCCCTCAACCGGAACCAACATTGAATAAACTCATAGCTATGAAGCCAAACAAATCTCCTGGATCGGACGGGTATACGCACCATCTATACTTACTGAAGAAGCTCGCATCCATTACCTCTCATCCATGCAATATAATAGATAACCATCAACACATCACTGAATAAGGGGAAACTACTGGCTAATCAGCCTACTAAGTAATTGACAATGACATAAAACAAACCTCCCTCTATTATGCAGAGCAGCGTGGATTCAGAAGTGTCAGGTCCTCTGTCACACACCTGTTAGAAGCGATAGATGACTGGACGAAGAGTGGGTACCAAGAAATGCCAGTCGATATTGTAGATCACTGAATGGAGAGTCTGCACCAAGGAATGCCAGTCGATGACTGGATGGAGAGTCTGCACCAAGGAATGCCAGACGATATTATAGATGACTGGACGATGAGTCTGGATGAAGGAATGCCAGACGATATTATGGATGACTGGACGGAGAGTCTGGACCAGGGAATACCAGACGATATTATAGATGACTGAACGGAGAGTTTGGATCAAGGAATGTCAGACAATATTATAGATGACTGGGCGGGGAGTCTGGACCAAGGAATGCCAGTCGATATTATAGATGACTGGACGGAGATTCTCAACCAAGGAATGCCAGACGATATTATAGTTGATTGGACGGTGAGTCTGGATGAAGGAATGCCAGACGATAGTATAGATGACTGGACGGAGAGTCTGGACCAGGGAATGCGCGACGATATTGTAGATGACTTGACGGACAGTTTGGATAAAGGAATGCCAGACAATATAATAGATGACTGGACGGGGATTCTGGACCAAGGAATGCCAGTCGATATTATAGATAACTGAACGTGAAGTCGGGACCAAGGAATGCCAGTCGATATTATAGATGACTGGACGGGGAGTCTGGACCAAGGAATGGCAGTCGATATTATAGATGACTGAACGTGGAGTCTTGACCAAGGAATGCCAGTCGATATTATACATGATTGGACGGAGAGTCTGCGCCAAAGATTACCAGTCGATGGTATAGATGAATGGACGGAGAGTCTACACCAAGAATGCCAGTAATAAAAAAGCATTTGACAGTGTTCCCCGCCATCGCCGAAACTCTTTAAGCTCGAATCATATGAGATAGCGAAATATCTTCTCTACTAGGTAGCAGATTTTCTAACGGACAGACAGCAACACGTTATGGTAAATGGTCAGTCATCTAGCTGGTCCTTGGTTAAGAATGATATCCACCAGGGTAGCGTCCTAGGATATTGTTTTACTTTTCATGAATGATCTTGCTGATGTCTTAAACCCATGAGTAAAATATTTGCTGATAACACCAAGGTGATTGAAGCACCGAAATCCTGAAGACTTACTTTCTTAGCTTAGCTTATAGTATGGCATAGGGAATTCACTGTGACATACTCTGGAAACAACAAGCTGTGTTACGAATGTACAATTCGAGCAAAGAAGAAAGGTTAACGATCCAGGCATATGACGCGAAGACAATACCTAATTTAAGTTCAGCTCACATGTAGATACTGGTATTGCGGTAAACAAGGCAACCCAATTATTTGTGCTTTCACCAAAAATAAGGAAATATCTGATCGAGTTAATCCGGTTAATTCAAATCCCATACCG
>JAVTVY010037772.1:0-169583 GCA_036873755.1 Hanleya hanleyi
CACATAAGCTTCACTTTGATACCTCACTCGACCCCATTGGACCATTATTGGCTTCGCTAGCTCCAAAACGGCTATTTTCATACCCTTCGGCCACCGCGCATGCGCAGAATGACGCTAGTTCAACCCTACACCCAGCCCATTACATGCCCCCTCACATAGGCTTCACATTGATACCTCACTCGACCCCACTGGACCAGTAGTCACTCCCCTAGCTCCAACACGGCTATTTCCATATCCTTGGGCCACACGAGTTGTCTCCCTTGCGTCAATGTTTGCAGATGGCGCTACGGTCGACGCCGTGATATGGAAAGGGCGTCCCCGCACCATCCTGGAGCCGCCATTTTGTTTGTTGTTTTCTTGCGGAGATACACGGGACAATAAACACTCGACCCTAGGGTGGTACAGATGCTAGACTGATCCTATTAACATGGTACAACACCTATAGATTATGTTTATTACTATTATATGGCTTAGAGGTTTTTTTGAGGGTAATGTGAGGGCTTTTTCTCCCCGTGATGTCCCCACCGCCTCGTTTGCTCCCTTGCGCCGTCTAAAAACACCGCCATTTTACAAGTAATTAATTAAAATTAATTAATTAATTAATTATTAGTACCCATCCTCCGTATGGCAGAACTGTACAACCCAGAACAAGTCTAGACATGCCTTGATCACGTGATCGCCATTGGGAAACCCCCACTGGGGAATCCCCCACTGGGAAACCCCGCCACAGTTCCCCCTTAAATTTTACCCGTAGGAACTACTTTTTCTCCGCGGAAGCTTTTTTCCGCGACTGCATCACCGCCAAAACCACATCACCGCGGATGAATACATGCCCAGGGGCCCTTTGCCGGAACTATAGTGACCCAGAGTTACCTCCCCCTAGATTGGAACTCTTCTGTGCTGGAGGTGGGAAAGGTCAGTCACGTGACGTCATCTCATTTGCATAAATAAGACCCAATTTAGCCTTTATATACTACTTGCCCCTGATGTTCTGGTTCTCTCGAAGTAGATGGCTCACAAGCTCAGTACAGAGAATAAAAATATATGGCGATAAAGGGCATCCCTGTTTGGTACCTCTGCCATTAGAAAATCAGTCAGTAGGTTTGCCCATGTTAACAACACAGCTAGAAGCATTTTCATAACAAAGCTTAACCATGTTAATGAACGACGGTCCAAAATTAAGAACTTTTAAAGAATAATTAATAAATGTATGCTCAAGCGAATCAAAAGCTTTTTCAAAGTCTAGGAATACAATCAAAGCCTCGTCTGTGAAGTTCTCTATTTTATCTCATAAAAATCTGATATTTTCGCTAATGTTTCTGCCTTTTACAAAGCCTGTCTGACTTACATGAATTAATTTGTACAAGTAACATTTGAGACGATTAGCAATAGCTTTTGCATAGATTTTGTAATCAACATTAAAGGCGAACTGAAAAGCTTTCCAATGTTCTGTTAAAATGTCATAAAACAAGAACTTCTATAGTTGTTACAATTATGTGTGGTAATAGTCCTGTGGGTTATTGTTTTATTTTGGGTATATGAGAAGTCAAAACTTATACCGAGAGCCAGAACTTTCAAAAACGTCATCGCTTGCCTCCCATTGTTTTTGGAACGTCATGACGTTATAGTGGTCCTCGTTCATTCATCCGACGTAGCATGACGTCACATTTGAATAAAACTTGAATGAAGGAGACCACTATAACGTCATAACGTTCTACAAACCAAGAGAGACAAGCGATGCAAGTTTTCAAGACGGATTTATAACAGGATAACTTAAATATTGTTATTAGTACAATTTTGCAAACTATATTTGCCCCAAAAACGTATAAAAGTTATGTCACATAAGACAAGATGTATATAAGCAACAATTTAGATAAAATTAAAAGCTTTGCAGTTCACCTTTAAGTAGGGTAATCGGTCTCCAGTTGTTGATATCTTCAGCGTCATCAGAATTTTTGCCAATCAATGTTACAATACCGCTTCTCTGAGTATCTGATAGTTCACCTGAATCTAATGATGACAAAAGTGATTGAAAATAGAAAGGTTTTATTTTGTTCCAGAAAAATTTATAAAGCTCGATAGTCAGACCATCTGATCCAGGTGATTTATTGGTTTGTATATCTTCGATAAGTTATAGCCAGATTTAGATTTACCGGTCGTGCGTGGTTGTTGTTGTTGTGTGGAGCTTCGACGGTGTTGTGAGCCTGCGGAGTTATCATTGTGATTTTGCCCGATTCTCAATGAATACTCATTGACAAGAGTTCACTGTCGTTGAATTAAGTTGTTTTTCATGTTTTTTCATCAACTTTGATGCGACATATTCATGATATGTCCCAAATTTCGAGCCTTCAACTGAGGAATGTGAGTAGTATATAAACAGCAAATTCCTTAGCATTTATGCAAATGAGATGACGTCATCGCTGACGTCACAGAGCTCTCGTCCAATCAGAAGCCGTCAAAGGTCATTTCCGGGTCAAAGGTCACATCCGGGTCAAAGGTCAAAGGTCACCCCCAGGTTCAAAGGTCAAAGGTTACTTCCAGTCACGTGACCGGAAATGACCTTTTGTATTCTTCCGCGGTGATGCGGTCTGGCGGTGAGGGGGCCAGAAAGTAGTCCGGCGGTGCTGCGGTCCGGAAAAAAAGTAGTCCCAGGGCCATACGTTGCTTTTCGCCTATGACGTCACTATGACGTCACATCCGAGTCAAAAGGTCACGTGACAGCCCGGAGTTATCTCCCCCTAGTTCCAGTTTTTGCCACCAGGGGCAACCAGGGACCTGGGCCATATATACCATTGTCAGTCATCAAGGCCAATACGAGTCAATTAGCTCTTTGTGGTTAACTACGGTATACAAAAGAACCCAAACTCACAATGTTGTATGAAAAAACACATTTTATAACAGAGAAAACAATATATATACAACAGTTATTCCCCTTATTATAACATTTTGAAGTGGAGTGAGGAGGAGGAGGAGGAGGAGGAGGAGGAGGAGGAGAAGGAGGAAAGAGGAAGGAGGAGTGAGGAGTGAGGAGTGAGGAGTGAGGTGTGAGGAGGAGGAGTGAGGAGGAGGAGGTGGAGGAGGAGGAGTGAGGAGGAGTGAGGAGGAGGAGGAGGTGGAGATGGAGGAGGAGCAGGAGGAGGAGGAGGAGGAGGAGGAGGAGAGGAGGAGGAGGAGGAGGAGGAGGGAGGACGAGGAGGAGGAGGAGGAGGAGGAATGAAGTTCAGTGAGTTGTCATATAAGGTCGGTTGTACACCATTAGCCTCAGTCTGTGGTTGATCGGGTACCATGTCGAGTACATGTACGTTCTGTCAGAGAACCTTCTCTCGTCGCGACAATATGCTCAGACACATTCAATGCAAACACAACCAAGAGACACCACCGAGGCCCGCTATAGATCCACCAAATGCAGTAGATCATCCCTATACGATGACGGTGAGCGGTCCTACGGCATGTGGAAAGACGTCCTGGGTGATGAAGTTCTTAGAGGAAGGGCCCATCCGTTATATACGCGTTGTATGGTGTTATAGTCAGTGGTAGCCCGCCTACGAAACTACGCGATTACAGAATGTGAGTTTCGTCCCAGGAATTCCTCACGACATAGACGAACCGTATTACTTCGATCCCGATCAGACCAACGTGTTAGTGCTCGATGAAATGATGAGTGCGGCCAAGGACAATTCGAAAATTGCCGACCTATTCACCAAAGGGTCCCATCATCGCAATCTGTCCGTCATCTATTTGACCCAGAATCTCTTTCCTCAAGGGAAGGCGTCCAGAGATATTGCCTTGAACTGCCAATACTTTGTGTTGTTCTCCAATCCCATTGACAGAGCACAAATCCGTGTGTTTGGTAGTCGAATTTATCCTCAGAACATCGACCATTTCATGCAGGCGTTTCAAGGAGCGACAAGTCGTCCGTACGGCTACCTATTCGTAGATTTAGAAGCCCATACCCCGGAAGATCGCCGGCTGACGACTCACCTGTTACCCGGTGAGGCATCACCACAGCCCCTACACCATACACCGAGTCCACATCTGGCAGAGCAGCAACCCACCCCGTACAGCAGGTCCCCTTCATACCATCAGTGCCGGAATATCACCCAACCGTGAAGGACCAACCCGAGGTTGAAGAACATAATGTGAACTCGAGGCTATGGAAGGATTTGTTCAAAGAAAGTATGGACGCCGAGCTGGGCGAGATGTTGGAAGCCACAGGAAACAAGTTTCACCGCAAAGGGTATTGGAAAGAGGAAGCCGTAATGTTAGCCCATAATACATTGGCGCCCAGACTACGACGGGTTTTACGTCAGCAGTATACCGACCTCCTGACCCATATGAAATTGCTGGACAAGGACCCGGTTCATATGGAAATCGAAAGAACAGCGTCGATGTTGAAAACCTCGGGCATGAACTGGAAAGCGGCGTATGTCACAGCAATAGCACAAAAGAAACATTTGTTCGAACGCATCATTAAGATCAAAAGCGTCTCACTATAAATAGACCACACGGCCCCCGTCCCCTCACTTCACCGTGAGCACTGCAGAGGCCAAGTTGTTTGAACCCGACAAAGAGGATATTCTAGCCGAAGCGTTACGTCAAGCCAATGTCGATGCTATTATTGATACAGCGCAAGGTGGGATCAACGACCAACGCATGCGTTCTCATCTTACCACGCTCATAAATGATATCCAATGGGGGACACGCGTATGTCTTCTGCTGCATAAGAAACAGATAGTACCCGAAGAGGATACCCGTGCCCAGAATCTGCTGACCCTGCATGAGGCATTTCAAACCTTTATAGAGACCCAGCTGGAGACGGGAAATTATCTTCTTCAACCTCCAACATCAACGTGTAGTTGACAATGCATAACGCGTTGAGATAGGTATGGAGACGGGCGTTGAAACGGGCGGTAAGGCGTTGAGACGGGCGTTGACGGGCGTCACTGCATTTCGATGTATTGGTGTCTAGAAAAATGAGAGCTTCTGAGCTAATTCACCAGGGCGTTGAAGCGTTAAGCTAAGCGTTGACGGGCGTTATAAAAGCACGCGTATTCCCAAAACACGCACAGTCGACGTTCAACCGTCAACATGGCTTATACTTGCTCTGAGTGCGAACGCACGTTCACCAGACATTACGATATGATGCGACACCAGAAAAATATGCATGGGATTGAAGACACGGAGGAGTCCGTTGAGGCGGATGCTGACACAGAAACCGAGATTGCTGACAGTCTATCTACTGATACAGAGAGCTCAGATAGTCAGCCTACATCCCAGCAAAGTGAGACAGAACCTACCTTCTGGGATCGTATTGTGGATGAAGCTATTCGTAGTTATGCTGCGGTAATCGAAGACGAAGGACAGGATAACTTACAACAGGCGTACACCGAAATGCTTTTGAAATGAAAGGCGACCCCACGCACAGGTCCATCATGAAGACCAAGCGTCACCTAGAAGAGGATATGGGGTTACCACCCACCGAGGCCCTGGAAAATGCGATCAGAATGCGCAAACAACTGTTTCAAGACATGCTGCCGAACAATATCCAGGCCTGCCCGACGACGAGTAGGTAACACCGAGCAAAGATGAAAGTTTCTGAAAGGACGACAGACAAGAGCAGCCCAGAATACATCTAACGGGTCAGAACGAATATGACAGCGTCAAAGGACGGCCTCTGATCCGTCTTCTTGAATTGTAAACATACCCAACGCGGCTCCCCCAGCGTGGGTATGATGTAACATCGGGGAAAATAAACTATTTGAAAACTTGTTGTTGTTGTTGTTATTGTTTTTCTCTCATATGTCATCCTTGTTGCAGCGGGCGTTCATTTGGAACAGGAATGGTCTGGACCCAAAAACATTACATGATTGCTCATGGGTTAGGTGTAAAGTCCGTGTTTCGCTTTTTTATATTTTCGGGTCAAATCCTAATTTTACATGCACCCACCCATGCCTTGATCTCCCTAGAGGAGCGGTTCACAATGATACCTCACTCGACCGAATCAGACCATCAGGGGCACACCTACACCCCAAAACGTCTATGTCCATACTCTTTGTCTACTGCGCACGCGCAGAATGACGTCAGTTGCACCGTCGGATGCTCCCTCGCGTATGCTTTACAATGAGACCTCACTCGCCCCCATCGGACCAATAGTGGCCCCTCTCGGCCTCAAAACGTCTATTGCCGTACCCTTTGTCTACTGCGCATACGCAGAATGTTGAAAACGGAATACACACCCCTTACTTCGGATGCGCCCTCACGACTGCTTTACAATGATACCTCACTTGATGCAATCGGACCACTAGGGGCTCACCTGGACCCCAAAACGTCTATGTCCATAATACGGCCAGACTGCGCATGCGCAGAATGTTGACAACGGACATCACACCCCTTACTTCGGATGCTCCCTCACGACTGCTTCACATCGATACCTCACTCGATACAATCGGACGATTAGGGGCCCACCTCGACCACAAAATGTCTATTTCCATGCCCTTTTCCCACAATTCCCTGTCTGCCCATGCGCAGAATGTTGACAACGGCCGAGTCACTAGTCCAGGAGGATGCCCCTCACATAGGCTTCACATTAATACCTCATACGACTCCATAGGACCACTGGTGGCCCACCCAGACCCCAGAACGTCTATTTCCATATCCTTTTCCCACAATTCCCTCTCTGCGCATGCGCAGAATGTTGACAACGGCCGAGACACTAGCCCAGGCGGATGCCCCCTCACATAGGCTTCACATTGATACCTCATACAATTCCATCGGCCCATTAGGGGCTCCCCTAGATCCGAAAACGTCTATTTCCATACCCTTTTCCCACAATTCCCTGTCTGCGCATGCGCAGAATGGTGACAACGCCCGAGCCACTAGTCCAGTCAGATGCCCCCTCACATAGGCTTCACATTGATACCTCATACGACTCCATCGGCCCATTAGGGGCTCCCGTAGATCCCAAAACGTCTATTTCCATACCCTTTTCCCACATTCCCTGTGTACGCATGCGCAGAATGGTGACAACGCCCGAGCCACTAGCCCAGTCAGATGCCCCCCCACATAGGCTTCACATTGATACCTCATACGACTCCATCGGACCATTAGTGGCCCACCTAGATCCCAAAACGTCTATTTCCATACACTTTGTCCACCGCGCATGCGCAGAATGACGATATTTCAACCCCACACCAGCCCATCAGATACTTTTTCTCCGCGGAAGCTTTTTCCGCAACCGCATCACCGCCAGACATGACCGCATCACCGCGGAGGAATACAAGGTCAAAGGTTGCCAGACCTATAGTGGTCAAAACTTGGCACACAGCCAATGTTGATGCAATCTATAACCTTGAGCTGGTGGCGCCCCCTGTCGGACGCTCCACGGGAATCAAGTTTAAGTGCAAAGAGGGCAATATGACCTTTTTTAGCTTTTAACTACTAGGATATGAATAGCTATGCCTATAACCTTGAAGTACCTGGGCCGTATTCGAGGTACGCTTGAGCTCTAATGTCAAAGGTCATTTACCTTCGAAAAGTACTGAACATTAAGATTCCCGTACAATCACGGAGATTCTCTGACATTCAGGTGAAGCGATAGCAAGCCTAAAAAATGGAGTATTGACCGTGGCTTCAGTATACTAACGGGTCTATACAGAGTAGTCCTTAATGAAGGGTGTATATACAACTCCCAATGCCTCTACTACACATTTTGACGTAGCCGTCATGGAATAAAAGTGTTGAGACTTGCTGCACCCCGAATTTATAACGTCACGAAAAATTCCCAGACACTTGTATATCGTGCATATAACATTAAACTGAATGAGTATTCAAGATGAAGTTGACCGCTAGCGAAGGTCAATCGGAAGTGACGTCATAGCTGAAAGTGACGTCATAACTGGAAGTGACATCATAGTCGCCATTGGAAGTAGACTGGAAGTGTACTCAATGACCTTTGATTCCTCCACATGACGTCCACAACCCCTCATCCAATAACCCTCAATACTAATGAAATTGCCCTTTATGTACTACTGATGGTAGAGAGCTTGACTTTAACTTCGATTAGTGCCCCTTGAGTTGTCTGCTTGAACTAGTAGTGTAGTGTTTTTAAATTAAGCCAGGTCCTCCTGCATGTCTTCTGTGGGTGTCATTACAGCCTATTGCGATTTAAATGACTTATGGTGACTGACTCAGGGAATTAAATCGATCGATGAAATCTCTCTTTCGCCCACCGTTCGCAAAAAGAACGCCGATATGCGACAGGGAGGGAATGTATAGGCCATAGTGGTAGGGAATTAAGTTTAGGATTGGTATATATCCATACTTTATGTTATATGATCGGACAGGTTCCTTTTTATTACATTCGTTACCGGACAAGCTAAGAAGCATGAACTGCAGCCTCAATACGAGCGTTAACGAAACTTGTGAGTCGCAGACCGCATCGCCGTGTATTTACTCTGACAGTTACGGTCGTTGTTACAAAACGCGGGAGGAACTCTTGAACGATGTCCACGAGTTCCTCGTACTCAAGATTCATGAATGGATGTTGGTCTTTGTCTCAGTGATCATTTTCCTGGTTGGCACAGTCGGGAATTTTTTAGTCTGTTTCATCGTTATTCACAACAGAAAAATGCGGACAGCCACGAACATGTTCATATTTAACTTATCACTGTCTGATTTTCTGATCATCTTGTTCTGCCTGCCCGCTTCTGTGGTCGAAGATATGACAGAAACCTGGTTCCTTGGACTGGCAATGTGTAAAATTCTCAAGTCTTTACAGGTAAGAACATGCATTTTTTACTCATGTAGGGCCTACACAGGTTTAACGCTCGGCGAAGCCAAGTAGACTTATAGCGAACGGAAGCTCAAGATACAACCCCGAACTGTCTTAAACGCCGAAATATTTACGGTACTTGAACGAAAAACTTCTAAAATGAATATATTCTCGGACATTGGGTATTTTTGAATCTGTACGGTTCCTATGCTCGATAAAGCTGACACATCAACTCGGGGACGTGGGGTTAATCGAACAGAAATGCTGCACTCAGGCCCCCTCCCCCCAACGGTTTCAGAAAAAAAAACACGACGCAAAACAAAACACAACCAAAGCAGAGAAAGATTTAAAAATAACGATATCGTAAGTCAAAAATCTTCTATCTGTACTGAATGCAGATTTTACTTTGCAACAAGCATGAGGGGCATCCTTGCTCATTCACATCCATAATCTGATTCCATGTTCGGCTTCCGAACAAGCAGAAAAAATCTGTGTTATTGACATGGTCAAAGCTTGATGAACCTTTCGATTGAAACGATATATATTTAATATTTACACCTAGCCAATCTGTGCAGATTCTTTCCGGGTATTGTTCGCTGAAAATGGATGGGCATGTGACTGTCATGGGAACTAGATCATGAACGCCTGGTGGATGTCACGATATGGGGATCCTGGGCACCGGGGGCAATTTGAATTCTGTAGTACATTTCCCGTGTTCTGGGGCATTTCGCAGGTTCTTTCAGATACTTATTCGATCACTTAGACCGGTACTTAGAAACGCGACTTGAGAGATAAATTTTGTTGACAGAAAAATTATCGACGAATTAAACAACGTCAGGCGAATTGTCGATCGAGAAACCTGGTGGGCAGAAAATCTCTCTCACTCCTCCTCCCCCCCCCTATTAGGTTTAAACATGGGTCAAGCAGTGGGTCTTCACCAAGTCAAGTAGCCTTCATCTTCATTTTATCAAGCCAATGTCTACGTTACCAATTCGAGCAGTTGGGGTATTCGACGGACAACAGAAAACAAACAATCAACCCTTTACTACAACAATACTACATCAAAGCTCGTTTGTTTGCAAAAAAAAACAGCAATAAAATTCTCACGCACATTAACATCAGAAAAATTAAATACGTTAGTATTTAGTATGTTTATGAGGACTGTTTGACTGGTAAGTTTCTGGTTTCGCGAAATGATGTTTTGGTACAGGGTTATATGTAAAGTGAATGTAAACAGGTTAGGGCGATCCCGCTCTCTAAAATGGAGGTAAAAAAGGTCTTGTTTGCTCAATAACTTTTAATCCTTCTTAACCAATGCTTCAAAACTTCAGTATTGATCCATGTCCTAAAATTAATTTGCCGTTTTAAGAACAGTCAATGTTCTTTGAACAGTGAGACAGATGTTTGGCCTATTATTATGCAAATTAGATAGATGACAATTTATTTTTAACTACCCGGCATTTGATGCGGATATATATGTCTGTGTGCGCCTCAAGAGGATTTTGCTGAATGCGTTATGTGAACTGATTTATTGAGCAAAAACGACCTTGTTTACCTCCATTTTAGAGGGCGGGAGTGCCCTAACCTGGTAAAGTCGATAGACATGGCATAAGGGGAGATAATCTGATTAAAACTCAGACTTAATAACCGCTCCTCTGTCGGACATGTCGCTAATTAAGATCTGGGACAGTCCCTATAACAAATCCGTCAGATGAACTCCGAATCAAATAGTTTCCTGGTCAAATAGTCGCCCAATGAGGCGCCTCGTAGTATAGCGTGTCGGCTTCTCTCCTATAATATTAACGTTGTTGTTGCGATGCAGTTATGACCTGATTTTATGAAACAAAATAACCGTACCTATATATCCAGCAGTGCAAGAAATATCCCTTGATCTTTTCATCTGGTCTGTCATTGAAGAGAGCAGGGGGAAGCAAATAATAATCTTCGGTGATCGCTCATGGACTGGAGTCGAGAGCAAGAACTTCGTCAGCCGCCTGCATGGGTTGGATTTTCCTGTGCCTCGTCCGTACACTCGGCAACATAATGATTTCCCGTAATCGGTAGGGAGAACGGCTATACAGTGTCTTTTACATATGCAAGAAAGCATCTGCAGTTGCTCCTGATTTAATGCGGGCACGTCAAATTCATGGCACATCATAATTTTTGACCTCGCCTTGAACTTCGCCGTCACTGAATATAGGCACCCCTTCGCCTGTCGAAGTTGGACTGTGATTGGTCGCCAGTCTGACATGCGCGACAGATTTAAGATAGGGACTGTCGCAGATCTTAATTAGCGACATGTTCCTACGAAGTACATGTAGGCTCTCATTTGCAAATTGTCCGGTAATGAGTCAGTCAGTCCATCCGAATCCTTTCGTCGGCAAAATAAGGAGAACCGTTGACATTAGAACCTTGATTTTTAGCATAAAGCTGCATGATGAAAATCTCTGGTGATAATGACTTGGGCAGTGCCCATCTTAATATAGGCAGGATTTCAACTGGGGGTGGGGGATTTTCTAGAGTTCAGTGCGCGTCGGAGCCCTAATGTATACCCTACCTCGTAGGTCCTGTGACGTTAGTCACACTGCTCATGTCAGATAGAGGATAAGTTTAAATGTGGATATTTTATATTAGGATTTAAATTTAAATTTTGAATCTTCATATACTTTATCCAGTTTCCATATCCATATCAATTATCCGACGTTACCCTTTACCCTTCCTATTTCATCAGATTTTCTCTCTTTTGTTAAGGGTTTCCGGGTTATCATTTGGAGTTTTCCTTTAGGAATTGTCGCCTTCCCGGCATTTGTGTAGGCTATATTGGCTTTTCTGACTTTATTTGAAATTCCTGTTTTTTGTATCAAAATGTACACTTTCTTTAACAATATTGTAATTTCTTCGATTTCTATATATTTGTTAAAACGACGAATGGACGTAAGTCTAAGCGGATTCCAAAGGTTCGAATCTGGCGATATACCGAGGAATCTTTTTCAAATCACATTTGTTATCGTCGTCTGAAAAACATATCAGGATTCCTGTATCCCGAGTAGGCCTAATTTATTTGCAGAAGCCTCACGAATTGTGTACTGTGCTGATTACCACATTACGTTTTGAACCAAAGATTTACCGGATTCGACCATGATTCGACTAAAGATAAATATTCCCGTCTGTTCGCCCCACTTTAATACGCCTTACACGCGTGACAGGCCTCTCCTGATTTTCTCGCAGGATTGAGAGTAAGTCGCCGATAAAATCCAATGAACTACCGTACTTGGAATTCATATCGATGAAAGAATATTGTCAGTGCTTGGAGTTCAACGAAAAGGAGATCATCCTTATATCATTGAAAAGCTAGAATATTTATTCAATTCCGACAGTTCTACAAAATAAAATCAGCTACCTCTCTTCCCAGAAAGGGTTTTTGTTGATTTGAATTTGCGATGATCATATTATTGCAGCTGAGTGTGACCCATTCGCGACTGCTCAGCCTATTCCGTCGAAGTCGAAGTACCTCGCGCATTAATGTAAGCATTTTACAGTTCTCAGCTATAAACCGTGATCCGCCGCACGCGAGGCACATCACAACTTTAGGTTGTTTCCGCTCACATAATCCTCGTTTTCTTTCTCTCTTCCATGTCTTATCAGGAGATAAAATATATATCCAAATGAAATGGATATTTCATTGACTCTACCGGCGAAGGATCTATTGTAATTTGAGGTTTTTCTCCCGGTATTTCTTCTCGAGTTGATCTCCATGGTAACGGAAGTCATACAGCTGACATGCGCTGTTCGGAGTTTCGGCGTGATACTGTGTTTTCAACATGGATGCCAATATGGATTCCTAGCAGCGCGACACGAGGTACGGATGTTCTACATTATCCGAGACCATGTCGAGTGGAGTGTGGCAAGTAATATATAATGGCTAAATTGAGTCACATTTATGCAAATGAGATCACATCACAGACGACCTTTCTTACCGGTAACGTGACCTTTGATTCTTCCGCGGTGATGCGATCTGGCTGTGATGCGGTCGTTTCCGCGAAGAGAAAGTAGTCCGGAGACTTCAAATACGCTGGGAGAATGTCCGGGGAATGTCCGGTCACCTGACAACCTGGAGTTATCTCCCCCCTAGTTTCAGTTTTTGCCACCAGGGCAACGAAGGACCTTGCCACCGGCAATGTCCGGCCCTCTCCGAGACAATATATAGCCTTTATCCACCCTTTCGAAGCATCAATGGACTGCACACGATCCCCGACAATATTGTCATTTATTTGCCCATGTTAAATGGCCAGTGAGGAACCCTCGGTGTCTACATACAGGTTTCCCCAAACCGTATTGGTACGAAAAAAATACCGGAAACCATGGGAAGGAAGACTTATAGTGATAAACATAACCTAGATGTTGTACGATGTTATTATGACCAGTCTAGCATCCGTGCGACCCCAGGGTCGAGCGTTTATTGTCCAGTTTGCACAATGAAACAAACATGGCGAATTTCAACATGGCGGACGCACAACGTTCGTTCTACGTATGATGACCGACAAGGACGACAACTCTGACGGGGCGAACCCTCTGTGGCGCGAAGTTCCCGATGATCTCCCCTGATTCGAACATTTGCATCTATACGGGGAATGCCTATATGGGGTATAGGGGGTGGTCGTTTTTTTGTGGATTTTACTATGGGTTGTGGGATCTTGTTTTTCACGTCTCACCACGTAGAACACGACGAAAAGGGTCCCGAGGCGAATGGTTGAAATTTTTTGAAAAAGTCACTGTACGCATGCGCAATGGGCAAGTAGCGCTGAGGTGGACGTTTTGGGGGCGAGAGGGAACACTATTGGTCCGATTGAGTCGAGTGAGGTATCAATATGAAGCATACGTAAGCACACCCTGCATACCAAACGGCTGCTCCAACTTCCGCCGGAGGGTCAACTTCCGCCGGAGGGAAGATCGTGCAAAATGGTAGGACAACTTGTTGGTTTTTACCTTAATATGTCAGAACCATACCCTATCAACAAAATCAAATTGTCTCAATCGTTAGATGGTACGTTTATTTAACTAGCTGACGTGTTTTTGAGAACGGGATAATTCTAAATAGACAATTACATCCATTAGAAGCCGAATCTAGAAACCTTTCTTAGAAAAACTACATCAAATATGCATTTTATCTAATTAATCAAGAATATACCTACGATCGTTATGTAAAACGAGGTTGCCTTTTAATGGCAAGATGATATTTATATGTGAAAAGGAAGAATTTTGATGATTTTAAGACGTATGAATATGACCTGTGTGAAAGTGGTGATACAACATACGGCGGAGTGAGATCTGACTACCGCCGGAGACAATAATAATATGATACAATTACCGCCGGAGTACCACTGTCTCTTCTTGGCCGAGCTAAATGAATGTACCGTCCTCACTCAATACTGAATCCATCGAACGAATGAAAAAGATACTATTTTAAAGCGAAATCCACTGAGTTAAACACACCATTTACACTGCGAAAAATATTGTGTTGTTTTAACACAATTTTGTGCTAAAATGGCTACAACACAACATGGTTTTGTGTTTAACTTAATATATCAACACAAAATTGTGTTGAGTTCAATACAAATTAGTGTTCATTCTTACACAATTTGTGTTATTTTCAACACAATTTTGGTGCTAAAATGGCTTCAACACAATTTTTTTTCGCAGTGTATGGTCTGAGATCTAAATCTGGCTCCAATAAAAGGACGTTCCTCACCCTAAGAAATCATCATCAGAATTTCATCAAATTTTGCACGGATGTACCTTGGAAATATACAAATTCATTTCAAGAAAAAAATTACTAAGTCATCGAACTCACTTTCAAGCTCATGACGCCACCTATGGGGCGTTTTTGTCTAATTTGTAAAAAAAAAAATGATGAAATTTAAATTGTACGATTTTGCCACACACCACCGAATATCAATGTGCGCTGCTCATGTTCACGTGGTCTTTGTCTTTCAGACTGGACCATTTCCATCTGAATTCAATGATAATTTGCTCATGGAATTGTCTGACTGTTAAAGCCTATAGCTAATTATTCCCATCCAATAATGGGGTCACCGAACTCGTTTGACTTCTAACATCGTTTGACGCAGATTTCCTCTAAAAGTGGCCGGAAATCAATTGACGTTGCTATGGCGTATGCTGTTATCAGCGTGATCGAAGGGAGACTACCTAATGCAACGTCATTTGGCATTAGACTGGATACCCGTCTCTATTAATAACGTTGGGATACATATGCAGCGAAGGATGACGTAGCGTAATGTGGGTTAGGTATCCAGACTACATTTGGCATTCGCGCTATAAATACATGTGTGACGTTGTGCGCATCAGCAAAGGTGGGGAACGTCTTTAAACTAAATCCACGGAGTTAAACACACAACTCCTCGTCATTTATGGTCTGAGGCCTAAGTATCTCGCTTGAGTCACAATAGTTGGGCCCTATCATCGCCTGGATCCGTTCTAAACATAAGGCCTACCAAAGAAAGCCAGTCATAAATCAATGAGACTAAACTCGCACACGCTATACGCTGACCATATGTTGACCTCAGGCCGCTGTCCAGCATATTCACTTTCGTCCAATCAGAACGTAAATTCTCATATTTATTCACAAATACAATTACATGAATTTTTCAGGTAAACATTTGTCTTTCTGGTGAGGGGTAAATAAATGTTTCATTGGTAATGCAAGAGGGTGAAATCAATCGGTTTTTGTAGACCTATGCTGTCGGTCAAGGCATTCTCCCATTCTTTTAACGTGGAGAAGGGATTCACACTACTACTTCGGTTAAATCGAATTTAGATCCGCCAAATAAAATCATAAATTACATTAATTTGTAGCATAGGGAAGGTTATATATTGCAGAAACTTTGTAGGGGTAAATACGTTTGGGGGAACCTATATTTATTCAGATATAGCAGTTTATAATCGGACCTCCCATCTCGAACAATGCTAAATTTGGACCGGTTGGAGAGCCGTACGTGAGCCGGAATGTCAGTGCGTGTGCACGCCACGCCCGCGTCTGGGTTTCTTGCACATGCCGTGGTTATTTTCAGTCATTATGTTATTATTGTCTCGTCACATTGTTCGCATCACTGCTTTGATCTTCATCATAGTGTAACGCTAACCTAGTGAGTTGCCACCCAGCTTTATTACCTAATTTTTCCATAAATCGTGTAGTTTAAACAACTCAATAAACTCAGAAATTTTTATCTATTACGGTACTTCTTGTTCAGAAACGCTTAATGGTGCTTTAAGGATAGCTGTCCCTTTAGAGGCAGTTTTTGCACCCCCATGACCATTTGTCGTCGGTATCAATAAATATACAACATAACCATAATAAACTCTATATTTTATGAAAGTATACATCGTAGGGATTCCAACTATATGATTTGTATAACTGACGCTGCTACTGTGTAGAAAATATTTCAATTTTAACAAATTAAAATGAAAACAGTAGCGTCCATTTTTCAATTGAAATTTCATGAAAACTGTTGGTCTTGTTTCAACTTTGATGGTATACCTTGGTAGGAGACAATTCGAACTAGTAAACTTTTCTCATTTTTTATAATTTTTGCCTGGTTTTGTTTTTATAACTATTTTACTAAAATAAATTGAAAAAAATGTACTTTTTTACGGTCGTTTGTCTTAAAAGTTGGATAATTAAAAAACGAAGCCGACCTTACAAAAAGTGAGATAAGGTTTTCTAGATCACCTTATAAGTAACAAGCATGTCAAATTTCAAAAGCGTAGCATGGATACTTTTCGAGAAATAAACGTTTGAATTTCGGATTTTGTACAAAAATGAAAGGCTAGAAATCTGGCAAAATGTGTCCAGCTATACAACTGATGAATTAATCCCTATTTTTTGCTTGAATTCTATTGTCAAATACATTTTTAATCTGTCTAATGAGACCTACTCGAATTCCTGTTTATTCTGGATAACTATTACACTAAGTTTTTTTCATCAAGTCGGTTTAAAGTCCAATTTAAACTTTAAAAACCTGCTAAAACTTGTTCACACCTGTGTGGATTACTTCACGGCGGGTGTCTGAGTGAAGTGTCACTGTCATAACTAGAAACAAAAATAAGGATGTTTGCATGGTTTTGATCAGAAGGGGGTACATTAATGTAAATAAGTAGGACTAATAGATAATTAGCTTACCATAATACTGCGGAAATGAGTTTTGGAAAGGGAAATTTAAGAAGAAAAAAAATAGTAGCCAAGCCCAAGCTAAGGCAATCTGTTTAATTGTTCCAGGGCCTCGGAAACTAAATTTTCAATCCTAATATTAAAGCACTTCTATTTATAATTTTTATCTCATTTTTTCACCAAATGTTAGAGGAAGTAGTGAATATTTGAATGAAGTAATAAAAAAGTGACACATTTTGACCCTCTAAGGGGATAGCTATCCTTAAATAAATGCTCTCAAAAGTGTTTGAGGGTTATCCGATACCTAGACTGTATCTGACGGATACACATTCGCAACATTCTCACGGCGTCAGATTGTATACCTCATACTGTCAGAAATATCGCTGTTTGATCGACAGTTTAGGGGGTGACAAACTGCTGATGAGAACACCTAGGCCAATACACGAGTTGGCACGATGGAGCGTAAATGTCGAGGATAAAATTAGTGATGATCATGGCTATTTCTGCATGGTTAACATATAATAAAGTGGCCTGATCGTGTACATACACAAACGCATAGAGATTAGATCCTCCGGCGGTAATCATATCTTCGAGACATGCTCCTCCGGCGGTATTTGTATCATATACGAACATGCATGAGCTAGAAAAACTAACAGTGACCGAAGTAGATTGAACTATTTGAAACTACAAGCTATCAGCCTGCTGTTAAGGAACTACTCTTCATATATCTATAACTTATTTGGCGGATGATACACAAATAGATGATTTTTTAAGCATCTAATCACTGTTATGTTGCAATATAGCTCTTAATGTCAGATAAAATGGATTGTAATTAAAAAATAATACAAGGACGAGTTGAAAATTTCACACGAATTGCTAACACGTCCCCTTGAGAACATTTTCTCATTACATTTTCGAGTACTAAATACGTGAAAACTACCAAAAAATGAAAAATCTGAACTTACTTAGCTTCTCAAATTTGAAATTTCCCTCCGGCGGAAGTTGACCCTCCGGCGGAAGTTGGAGCAGCCGTTTGGTATGCAGGGTGTGGTAAGGGAGCATCCGCCGGGATGGGTGTGCCGTGGAACTGACGTTATTCTGCGCATACGCAGTAGACAAAGTGTATGGGTATGGGTGTATAAGTGTTCGGGGCAAAGAGGGGCCAATATTGGTCCGATTGAGTCGTGGAAGGTATCAATGTGAAGCATACGCGCGGGGGGATCTGACGGGAGGGGTGTGATGAGGAAATGACGTCATTCTGCGCATGTGCAGTAGACAAAGGGTGTGGAAATAGACGTTTTGGGGCCGAGGTGGGCTCCTAGTGATCTGATTGTATCGTGGGAGGTATCAATGTGAAGCATACGGGAGGGGGCATCCGACTGGATGGGTGTGATGTGGAACTGACGTCATTCTGCGCATGCGCAGTAGACAAAGTGTATTGAGGACAGGGTGGGCCCATAGGGGTCCGATTGGGTCGAGTGAAGTATCATTGTAAAGCATTCGTGAAGGAGCATCCGGTGGCATGGGTGTGACGTGGAAATGACGTCATTCTCCGCATGCGCAGTAGACAAAGGGCATTGGAAGGAACGTTTTGGGGTCGAGATTGGCGACTATTGGTCCGATTTGGCTGCGCGAGGTGTAAATGTGTAGCATTCGTGAAGGAGCATCCGATGGGATGGGTGTGACGTGGAACTGACGTCATTCTGCGCATGCGCAGACAGGTAATTGTGGGAAAAGGGCACTGGAAGGAACGTTTTCGCGTCGAGATGGGCCAATATTGGTCCTATTGGGTCGAGTGAAGTGTCAGGTTGAAGCACTCGTGAGGGAGCATCCGACGGGATGGGCGTGTAGTCCGTAGTATAGAAAGCAGCAATTTGGGGGGTGTGAAGGAAGGTGTTTGGGTAGAAGAGGGACCATTCTTGGTCCGAATGCGTCTTGCGGGGTCTCATCTTGAAGCTCTCGTGGTGTACACCACGATTTGTGGGATGTCCATGTCGTATGTACGTCATTCGTGACGTCATCAGTAGGAGTAGTAGCCAAAGTGGACATTTTAAGGGTGTGAACGGAGGTGTTTGGGGTAAATATTGTCATTTATTTGCCCATGTTAAATGGCCAGTGAGGAACCCTCGGTGTCTACATACAGGTTTCCCCAAACCGTATTGGTACGAAAAAAATACCGGAAACCATGGGAAGGAAGACTTATAGTGATAAACATAACCTAGATGTTGTACGATGTTATTATGACCAGTCTAGCATCCGTGCGACCCCAGGGTCGAGCGTTTATTGTCCAGTTTGCACAATGAAACAAACATGGCGAATTTCAACATGGCGGACGCACAACGTTCGTTCTACGTATGATGACCGACAAGGACGACAACTCTGACGGGGCGAACCCTCTGTGGCGCGAAGTTCCCGATGATCTCCCCTGATTCGAACATTTGCATCTATACGGGGAATGCCTATATGGGGTATAGGGGGTGGTCGTTTTTTTGTGGATTTTACTATGGGTTGTGGGATCTTGTTTTTCACGTCTCACCACGTAGAACACGACGAAAAGGGTCCCGAGGCGAATGGTTGAAATTTTTTGAAAAAGTCACTGTACGCATGCGCAATGGGCAAGTAGCGCTGAGGTGGACGTTTTGGGGGCGAGAGGGAACACTATTGGTCCGATTGAGTCGAGTGAGGTATCAATATGAAGCATACGTAAAGGAGCATCCGCCGGGATGGGTGTGCCGTGGAACTGACGTTATTCTGCGCATACGCAGTAGACAAAGTGTATGGAAATAGACGTTTCGGGGCAAAGAGGGGCCAATATTGGTCCGATTGAGTCGTGGAAGGTATCAATGTGAAGCATACGTGCGGGGGGATCTGACGGGAGGGGTGTGATGAGGAATTGACGTCATTCTGCGCATGTGCAGTAGACAAAGGGTGTGGAAATAGACGTTTTGGGGCCGAGGTGGGCTCCTAGTGATCTGATTGTATCGTGAGAGGTATCAATGTGAAGCATACGTGAGGGGGCATCCGACTGGATGGGTGTGATGTGGAACTGACGTCATTCTGCGCATGCGCAGTAGACAAAGTATATTGAGGGCAAGGTGGGCCCATAGGGGTCCGATTGGGTCGAGTGAAGTATCATTGTAAAGCATTCGTGAAGGAGCATCCGGTGGCATGGGTGTGACGTGGAAATGACGTCATTCTGCGCATGCGCAGTAGACAAAGGGCATTGGAAGGAACGTTTTGTGGTCGAGATGGGCGACTATTGGTCCGATTTGGCTGCGCGAGGTGTAAATGTGTAGCATTCGTGAAGGAGCATCCGATGGGATGGGTGTGACGTGGAACTGACGTCATTCTGCGCATGCGCAGACAGGTAATTGTGGGAAAAGGGCACTGGAAGGAACGTTTTCGCGTCGAGATGGGCCAATATTGGTCCTATTGGGTCGAGTGAAGTATCAGGTTGAAGCACTCGTGAGGGAGCATCCGACGGGATGGGCGTGTAGTCCGTAGTATAGAAAGCAGCAATTTGGGGGTGTGAAGGAAGGTGTTTGGGTAGAAGAGGGACCATTCTTGGTCCGAATGCGTCTTGCGGGGTCTCATCTTGAAGCTCTCGTGGTGTACACCACGATTTGTGGGATGTCCATGTCGTATGTACGTCATTCGTGACGTCATCAGTAGGAGTAGTAGCCAAAGTGGACATTTTAAGGGTGTGAACGGAGGTGTTTGGGGTAGATATTGTCATTTATTTGCCCATGTTAAATGGCCAGTGAGGAACCCTCAGTGTCTACATACAGGTTTCCCCAAACCGTATTGGTACGAAAAAAATATCGGAAACCATGGGAAGGAAGACTTATAGTGATAAACATAACCTAGATGTTGTACGATGTTATTATGACCAGTCTAGCATCCGTGCGACCCCAGGGTCGAGCGTTTATTGTCCAGTTTGCACAATGAAACAAACATGGCGAATTTCAACATGGCGGACGCACAACGTTCGTTCTACGTATGATGACCGACAAGGACGACAACTCTGACGGGGCGAACCCTCTGTGGCGCGAAGTTCCCGATGATCTCCCCTGATTCGAACATTTGCATCTATACGGGGAATGCCTATATGGGGTATAGGGGGTGGTCGTTTTTTTGTGGATTTTACTATGGGTTGTGGGATCTTGTTTTTCACGTCTCACCACGTAGAACACGACGGAAAGGGTCCCGAGGCGATTGGTTGAATTTTTTTGAAAAAGTCACTGTACGCATGCGCAATGGGCAAGTAGCGCTGAGGTGGACGTTTTGGGAGCGAGAGGGAACACTATTGGTCCGATTGAGTCGAGTGAGGTATCAATATGAAGCATACGTAAGGGAGCATCCGCCGGGATGGGTGTGCACGATCTGACGGGAGGAGTGTGATGAGGAAATGACGTCATTCTGCGCATGTGCAGTAGACAAAGGGTGTGGAAATAGACGTTTTGGGACCGAGGTGGGCTCCTAGTGATCTGATTGTATCGTGGGGGGTGTCAATGTGAAGCATACGTGAGGGGGCATCCGACTGGATGGGTGTGATGTGGAACTGACGTCATTCTGCGCATGCGCAGTAGACAAAGTGTATTGAGGGCAGGGTGGGCCCATAGGGGTCCGATTGGGTCGAGTGAAGTATCATTGTAAAGCATTCGTGAAGGAGCATCCGGTGGCATGGGTGTGACGTGGAAATGACGTCATTCTGCGCATGCGCAGTAGACAAAGGGCATTGGAAGGAACGTTTTGGGGTCGAGATGGGCGACTATTGGTCCGATTTGGCTGCGCAAGGTGTAAATGTGTAGCATTCGTGAAGGAGCATCCGATGGGATGGGTGTGACGTGGAACTGACGTCATTCTGCGCATGCGCAGACAGGTAATTGTGGGAAAAGGGCACTGGAAGGAACGTTTTCGCGTCGAGATGGGCCAATATTGGTCCTATTGGGTCGAGTGAAGTATCAGGTTGAAGCACTCGTGAGGGAGCATCCGACGGGATGGGCGTGTAGTCCGTAGTATAGAAAGCAGCAATTTGGGGGGTGTGAAGGAAGGTGTTTGGGTAGAAGAGGGACCATTGGAGGGAGGGAGATTGAGGTTCTATATCTCATCCAAAGATGGCGTGTAGGGTGCCATCTTCACGCTCTCGTGGTGTGGACCACGACTTGAGTGATTTCCATGTCATCTGTGACGTCATTGGTGACGTCATCAGTACGAGTGGTAGCGAAATTTTGATTAATCGACCAATACATATGGAATGACGAGGAACACGAGTTAATCATGACACGACATCATGATGTCTTGTCGGCATCATTGAAAACTGTTGATTTTATATTTTTGGAACATCATGATGTCTTGTCGGCATCATTGAAAACTGTTGACCGCTTCTCTCTTGCAGGAAACTTGCCTATGTTTATGTATACTATGTCCTTTTGAATTTGATGCTAATACTGTTATATGAAATATGGAATAGGTCTTTGGATTATGGACGCGAATATTCTTTAATGGACGACGGCTGAATTATGAATGACGGACTAGACGCGTGTAATACCTATATGTACAGACCCCACCACCCACCACTATTACCACCACCCACCACTATTACCACCACCACCACCACCACCATCATCACCACCACGACCACCACCACCACCTGGTGGTGGTAGCTCCCGTGTGGCAGAGCTCTTGAATCGGAGCTCTTGGAGTTCAGAGCTCGTAGAGCTCAGAGCTCGAAAGTGATGCCACCGCACACATGCGCGCGTACCTGTGGTGCACCCTGTACCCTATAGCCCGTAGGGTATAGGTTACACCAGGTTGCGGGTGCACCACAGGTACGCGCGCATGTGTTCGGTGACATCACTTTCGAGCTCTGAGCTCCAAGAGCTCTGCCACACGGGAGCTACCACCACCACCGGGCGTTGGTAGTGGTGGTGGTGGTGGTGATGGTGGTGGTGATAGTGGTGGGTGGTGGTGGTGGTGGTAATAGTGGTGGGTGGTGGTGTCTGTACATATAGGCATTAACTCGTGTACCTCGTCATTCCATATGTATTGGTCGACTAATCAAAATTTCGCTACCACTCGTACTGACCACGTCACCAATGACGTCACAGATGACATGGAAATCACTCAAGTCGTGGTCTACACCACGAGAGCTTCAAGATGACACCCTATACTCCATCCATGGATGAGATATAAAACCTCAATCTCAAATATACCCCTGCGCACCTCAGGAATGGCCACTTTACTTACTACAGCAAGTGTTTCAGGACATGCTGCCGTTACAGTATCCTGGCCTGCTCGACGACGCTTAGGTCACACCGAGCACAGATTGAACTTTCTCAAACGACGGCTTCTGATTGGACGAGAGCAGCCGAGAATACATCTAACGGCCAAGAACGAATAAGGCCGATGCAGTCCCAAATGGGGACTTCTGATTGGACAAGAGTTTAATTGTATTGTAAACATACCCAACGCGACTCCCCCAGTGTGGGTATGATGTACTGGAGGGTATAATTAAATGATTGAGCTGTCATATTTGTTGTTGTTGTTGTTGTTCTCTCACCTTTCTACATCATTGCGTCAAGGCGTTATTCTAGAGCGTTAAGGTGTTCAAATAGGACGTTAGGGCGTTAAGATAAGGCGTTAAAGCGTTGAGACGGGCGTTAAGGCGTAACGACGGGAGTTGACGGGCGTCACTCTATTTCGACGAATTAGTGACAATTCCATGAAAATCAGAGCTTTTGGGCTAAGTCACCAGGGCTTTGAAACGTTGAGCTTGGCGTTGGCGGGCGTTGCTACAAGATGCCACTTCACACGACGCATTCGGACCAAGGATGGTCCATCTCTACCCCAAACACCTCCGTTCACACCCCTAAAATATCCACTTTGGCTACTACTCCTACTGATGACGTCACCAATGACGTCACAGATGACGTGGACATCACTCAAATCGGGGTCTACAGCCCGAGGGCTACAAGATGGCACCCCACACGACGCATTCGGACCAAGGATGGTCCATTTCTACCTCAAACACCTTCCTTCACTCCCCCAAAATGCCTACTTTGGCTACAACTCCTACTGATGACGTCACCAATGACATCACAGATGACATGGACATCCCTTAAATCGGGGTCTACTGTGGCCTAGCCGGAGTCCTCAAAATACATGCAGTTATATCGAGCTAAGGGGCTTGCAAATCTCTGCCCTAGTCTCAAGTTCCCCAGTCCTATTTAATTTTCATCTTACGCGACGCAAAATTAAAAAGAACATTGTTCCTAAATATATAATATCTTCCAAAATATATTAAAAAAACTATGGAATAGAGTTTGATACTAAATGTCGAAATATGCTATCAGAATGCACCAGAACGCGTCATTTTGCATTCCAGAAAGGATATCTCCATATTAGTCAAATGAAGTACTCAAAAATAGAAATTGAGGCTTGAAGCCAGCGCCTTGCATCCAGAATTTGAAGAATTCCGGGTAGGAGCAGGCCCATGTCTTCCAAAGAGTTACAGTCCTGGATTGCGTTCCGCATCCAACAGCTTTTCACCCAACGTTCATCTGGAAGTCTGAACGGTTTCACGAAGCTATAAAATGCTGTCAAGAAACACCATTTCACATCTCGAGTTTGAAAGTAATCCCGAGAAGCGGTAGGCCTGTGTTCCGATTAGGTCTAGGATTTAGTATTTCAATCCGTATACTGGATCATAGATTAGGTGCAGGAAAATTAGTTCCGCTTAAAGTATCTTTCTATACATTTATACACCAATCTACATGGTTCTTGGAAGTATAAGCATTCCGTCGTGCAAGGAAGCGGTCCTGTCCTTGACAGAACTCCGGAAACGGTTGGAGACGTTCGACAACTGGTGGAGCTTCTCAGTTATTATCGTTGTTATATTCCCGATTTCTCCCGCAAGGCAGCACCTCTTTATGACTTGATACCATTACAACTAGCAGTCGACGTTCCAAGAATAAAGTCGGTAAGAGTAATGGGCAAATACCATCCGGTAGGCGAATTGTGTGGCACCAAAAACACCAGGACGCTCTCGAGGTACTTCTGAACTCACTAGCTAGCTCTGGGGCGATGGCATATCCGGATTATGGACTCCCTTACATTCTTCATACAGGTGCGTCGAATGAAGGGCTAGATGCCGTCCTTTATCAACAACAGAGCGATGGCACCCTCCGTGTGATTGGTTATGGATCACGCTCCTTGACTCCGGCCGAAAAGAGATATTTTCACTCGGGGAAGTTGGAATTCCTGTCCCTGAAATGGGCAATAAAGGAGAGCTTTAGGGATTATTTGTTCTATGCTCCTTCGTTTGTTGTATATACGGACAACAATCCCCTAACGTATAGACTTCATCATCAGGTACAGGCTTGGAAAGAAGAATGGGGACGCTGATGCTCTTTCCCGATTGCCACTTCTTTCGAAACTCTCAATGAAGAATGCACAGAAGGGGTGTCTCCAAGCGTAATCGGTGCCGTGCTGCTGTACAACAAACTGGGGTCATATGCTCTGCTATTGATGCACCTGACCCGGACAGCTGGAAAACCAGGTCTTACCAAGTACCACTGACATGATCTCGGGTGGCACTCCATAGTTTCGTAGTAATGGCCCTGTCTAATTTCATAATAAGATACTGTCCGTGTTCTGCTACATGATAATTCTAGCTTATATCTATAATACCATTCTATTCAGCATTATCAACGCTGCAGATTGATGGCTGGCTTCGTCTACACGGTGACCGGGATCATGGAGTAAACTTTGTCCTGCCTCAGTTATGCCCCTTTTGTGTGCCTGAAAATCAGGACTCATATACGAGAAGAAAATCTGACAAAAAACGGGCATGTTAACTCTCACTTTTATGCCTTTCTAAGTTGAGATCGGACCAGGGAACGTGGGTAAGAAGTTTAATTGTAATCGCTCCTACAGATTTTTCTGGAAATTGAGCCGAATTTGACCATTTTTCGACATTTTAAGGGGTTTTCCAGGAAAGATGAAGCAAGCTTGGAGGGGAATGTTCGAGACTAATTTTTCCACAACATATAAGTGATTTGGGTTGAAGACTTTACGACAATTGGTGACCAAAAAACGGACCCATGGTCCATTCCATGCCGAATGGAAGAATCCCTGGAGTGCACCCTTAAAGGCATAATAGTGAAGTCTATGCATTATCTCAATGTAGACTCCATTACGGAGCGGAGATATGTCGTCACGCCAGATTTTGACTGCCTAGTTGGATCTGAAGCGCTATTTTCGGAGTCAGATGGAAAGAATACCAGGAGTTCGATTGAAATAATCCACAATGTTTCCAGTTAGTATACTATTGAAGTTATTGCATACTGTATTCCATACAGGAGTTATCTCCCCCTGGAATGAGATTTCGGTAGATATTATGGCAGAACCAGGTCCTATCAGAATGATATAATTTTGCCAGAACTATTCTCCATACAAGAGAACCCATTCACAGTACAAAAAGGATGGAACGGATGTATCTTATTGAGGTTTTATGAATTATTTCTGAAGTTTCTGAAGCATTTCCCATGTTTCTAGGAGAAAATTTTGTGCAAAATTACCAATAATTTGACTTGGTTAATCCCTTATTTGCATTTTCCCGCTTTCCTGGTATCATTGGAAAGCGGAAAAGCAACCAAGTCCTTCATGTTGCCGAATGGATGTCCATTATTAAGAGCAAACAGGTTAATTTTGAGTTTTGTTCTCGAAAATCCCCCTAGATTTGCCAAAAGTGATCAAAACAAAGATGTGATAGGGGGAAGTTATCGGGCGGATTTCTCAAAATAACATGTATAGCTGACAAGTGGTGTATACCGCCATACTCGCAAACACTTCCAGATTACGATAAATATAAAAAAATAATTTCGCGAACAACAACCTGCCCTTAAGGTGGCTCTTCACAGTTTCCTAGTAATGGCCAGGGTCTAATTTCATAATACGATAGACTGCCCGTGTTCTGCTACATCATAAATATTCTTGTCTTTTTAATAGCTTATATCTATAATACCATTCTGTTCAGCATTATTAACACTGCAAACGAGCACGTACAGATCGATGGCTGGCTTCGTCTACACGATGATCGGGATCATGGAGTAAACTTTGTCCTGCCTCAGTTATGCCCCTAGGGTGTGTCTGAATATCATGACTCATTTAAGGGAAGAAAATCTGACAAAAACGGGCAGGTACCTCCCACTTTTTGCCTATTTAAGTTGAGATCGGACCAAGGAACGTGGGTAAGAAGTTTAATTGGAATCGCTCTTACAGATTTTTCTGGAAATTGAGCCGAATTTGACCATTTTTCGACATTTTAAGGGGTTTTCCAGGAAAATGAAGCCAGCTTGGAGGGGAATGTTCGAGATTCGTTTTCCCACAACATAGCAGTGCTATGTCTTAAAATAATAGTTTAATCATGCTCTTTCAGAAAATATATGCATATAAGTTATTTGGGTTGAAGATTTTACGACAATTGGTGACCAAAAAACGAACCCATGGTCCATTCCATGCCGAATGGAAGAATCCCTGGAGTGCACCCTCGAAGGAATCTCTCAGTCACAAGAAGAAGAATTTGTCATCGCCCCAGTATTAAAAGCTGTGCGACTTGGGAAGCGATCGGCACTCGAGAAAGTAAAGGACAGAACATTTACCTTGAGTCGTGAATGGAAGAAACTGTTTATCAGTACGGATGGTGTCCTCTGCCGGAGAGTACTATCTGGAAATGACAGTAGGGTCTAGCTAGTCATACCGCAAGTCTTTCATGCCAAAATAGTGCGGGAACTCCACAACGACATGGGTCACTTAGGAGTGGATCGAGTGGATAACCTAATAAGAGCAAGGTTTTATTGGCCGGAAATGAGGAATGACCTCGAGGAATACCTGACCAAGCGGTGTGGCTGCATCAGGAGTAAAAACCCAATGTGCTGAAGAGGGCACCCATGAGTAACATCACAACCACTGCTCCGTTCGAGTTAATATCCATAGACCTCCTTCATCTAGAAAAGTGTTCGGGTGGATATGCGTGTATCCTAGTGGTCGTCGACCACTTCACCCGTTTTGCCCAGGCGTATGCCACTACTAACAAGATGGGGCGTACTGTAGCCGAGAAGATCTACAATGACTATATCTCACGATATGGGTTTCCATCTCGGATCCACCACGATCAAGGTGGAGAATTCGAAAACGAACTCTTCAAGGAACTCAAGAGGTACAGTCAGTTTATTCACTCACGTACGACACCCTACCACCCACAGGGCAATGGCCAAACGGAAAGATTTAACCGTACCCTGTTGGTGATGCCGAGGACACTAGGCAAAAATAGAAGAGAGGCTGGAGATAAGGTAGTGCACGCCTACAACTGCATCAAACTTGAGGCAACAGGATATTCTCCATTCTTTTTGTTGTATGGCCGTTCTCCGCGTTTGCCCATTGATCTTGCTTTTGGACTGGAGAGTTCTCAAGATGTCGTGAGTCACACTCAGTGTTCCCAGGAATTGAAAGAGCGAACGCGGGAAGCCTATCATACAGCCCCACATCGGACAAGAAAAGCGACGGACAAGGCTAAAGCTCGTTATTACAAGAAGACTGGCGCCGCAGACTGTCATCCGGGTGGCCGGGTCCTGATCAGGAACCTTTCGGAGAGAGGTCCAGGAAAGCTTCAAAACCACTGGGAGGATGAAATTCATGTGATCGTCAGAAGATGTTATCGAGATGGTCCAGTATATGAACCCAGGCCAAAGAGTGGAAAGGGACGCGCTTGAGTGCTCCGCCGAAAAATTCTACTTCCATGTGATCAACTTGAGCCGATCAGCCCTTTTGGTCAGAAACACCCACCTGGTCGCAGAAAACACCAGGAAGGGATCAGGGATGGGTTGTACAGACAGATAGCGCGTCGTATGATGGATGAGTAGTACCCGCGAGGATGCACCAGCCGACCTATGCTATTCGTCCTGAAGCCAGTGTGTTCGTTCCCCGCAGCCCAGATCAGCAACAAGCCCACAGGAAGAGAGACACCGCACACATTACAAGCGTCTGGTCCGTCATTCATAATTCAGCCGTCGTCCATTAAAGAATATCCGTGTCCATAATCCAAAGACTTATTCCATATTTCATATAACAGCAGTATTAGCGCCAAATTCAAAAAGACAATCATAGTATACATAAACATAGGCTAGTTTCCTGCAAGAGAGAACCGGTCAACAGTTTGCAATGATGCCGCCAAGACATCGTCACATTTAAAACAGGATCTAGTAAATGCTACTAGGCGAGATATGCATACGCCGTATGCAGATCCCACTGGAATATTACTGTCCAGAAAGGGATAGTTTACGATGTCGAAATTGTAATCATCTCTTTTGTCATAAAGTCGCCGAGAGAGAAGATCCGCTTCATTTTTATAGATACATAGGTCTAAATACGATGTGCCTGTAGGGCTATCTGTAGTTTCCTTCAAATCCAGTGAAGGTGGATATATATCCTTCACTGCGTCATTTATATAGCGATTATCCACAGCGAGAAGATCGTCAAGATAGCGTTTGGTGAATGAGAAGGAACCGGCTTTGAATGGATCGGTTTTTGAAAGCGCCTGCATATAGTAATATTCACAAGAGAGAACAGATGTAGGTCAGCCAACAGGGGTGCACAATTAGTACCCATTGATATACCTATATGCTGCTGATATATTGTGTTGCCAGATTTCACAGATATTTTTGATGAGAAATTCAAGCAACTCTATAAACAAAGAAACATCCCAAGAATGATATCTCTTGTATGTGGTAGACCTAAAGAATCCTTTATGGCTTCCGACATTAATATATCTACGATCAGTTTTCTTGAAAACAGATACTATTAATGAACTTAGACGGTCCATAAGGTCCTGGTGAGGGATTGTGGTATAGAGAGTCGAGAAATCCCTTGTGGATACATGTCTGTACGGTATGTGACCTCTAACATCAAATTTTTCCGTAAGGCATGTTGAGTTTTTCATCCACATACATTCAACGCCAGAGTTTTTAGAATTAGTGGCGCAATACCTTTCCCAAAATGCTTTTACCTCCTGAAGGGCCCTCGTCAACAGGGTTGAAAGAAGCTTCTAGAACCAGCAATGAATCGACGACAACAAACCGACGACAACATAGTCAACTTGGATGCATCTCCTGGACGGGATGTAAGACCATACAACCGCCCGATCCGAGAGAGAGAGCCCTCAGACGTTTCGCTTACCACGAGATGGGAACTCCTACGTACAGTCGACAGATGTGGGAAGCACCTGCGGAGAGAGGGGCATCAGCTCAACCACCCCCAATACAGTGGCACTGTGCAGGCGACACTGTTTATTATGTCCGAACAGCATGATAATTGAATATTACTGAATGTTAATTTTTTCCTTACATTTATTTTTTGTTACGAATGTCGAGACGACATTTGTCGTGGAGGATAGAGTGTAACGTGTGGTAAAATATATGCAGCTAAATCACATTGTAACTGAAGATAATACAACCCCCCTTTTTCCCTTGAGACAAAGCAAAATTACTTTTTCTTTGTGTTTTAGTCAGGTATGGTTCATCTTGTTAGATGGTCATTGTAAGACAGATATCTATGCTTTTCTTTAATCGCATTATCTGTGAATATAAATGTACAGAGCTTAGATAACTGAGTATATGGAACAATTTATTGTGTTAATGTCAGTCCATGCTCACGTCACGCTACATGTAGGTGCAAGTTTTGGTAGTCAATCGCATGACGTCACCGCTCCAGCTGTATGAAGTTGTTGCCAACCGGCTGTGTGTTCGCGGTGGTCGCAAATAAATTGCTGTTTTGTCTATTTCAGATAACGTAAACCTTCATTCCTTGCATTTAATATTACTAGAATGTATTGTGAACCGTCCGTTCTGTAAAAATTTAGATGTAAGTGCCAAAGAGATATTGCTGTTTTATTGGCTTTATGAGAGAGAAGGTCCGCTTCAATTCTATAGATATATAGTTGTAAATATGATGTGCGTGTAGGGCTATCTGTAGTTTCCTTCAAATCCAGCGAAGGTGGATATATATCCTTCACTGCGTCATTTATATAGCGATTATCCACAGTGAGAAGATCGTCAAGATAGCGTTTGGTGATTGAGAAGGAACGGGATTTGAATGGATCGGTTTTTGAAAGTGCTTGCATATAGTAATATTCATAAAAGAGAACAGATATACGTCAGCCAACAGGGGTGCACAATTAGTACCCATTGATATACCTATATGCTGTTGATATTTTTAATGAGAAATTCAAGCAACTCTATAAACAAAGAAACATCCCATGAATGATATCTCTTGTATGTAGTAGACATAAAGAATGCTTTATGGCTTCCGACATTAAAGGAAAGGTTCGGTTATGGTAAAGCTATATTTCAACTGAAAGGGCTAGTCAAATGGTATTCAACTGTATTTTTTTTTTAATTTTTGGAATTTATTTTAGCGCAGAAATAGTTAACTAAATGCTGTGATACCGTCAAATTTACCAAACTCCAGGAAAGCGCCATTGTATTGTCACGTGACCTATTTTAACCAACAGGAGTAAAAGTACGTAAAACAGCGTGACGTAAGCTTGAGGGAGAACATGTGAAGGCATCATGGAGCCGCGTGTGTTAAGGCGTAAATTGCAGTTTTGTTAGTAAAAATTGGCAAGAATTACTTTAGATACTGAATAGCTCATACCATTTTCATTTCTAGTTACCAGAGCGCAGCTTTGTTCGCTCTCCCAACAGGGAATACACTCGATCTTTCTCGTAAGCCGTCGATGAGAGCAGCGCGTGTGCACCGACTCCATACCAAATTTTCCATGCCGGCTTCTGTCTCCATTTAGTCGCCTGTCTCGCTAATAGAGCTGCTATCATCCCCGCGGCTCTGATCATCCTTATCTGGGCGTTTCGGCTCGAATTGGTAGCCCTGAAAACCAAACACAGCATCCTCGTCGCTTTCACCGCTGGAATCGGAACTGCCGCTCGTCGACATGATTTCACTCAATTTAATCTATCTACCCAAATCGATTAGATTACCTGAACAGACAGAAGAGCTCCATGCCGTGGCCCTACGTCATATCCGCCTTCTGGATACAGTACAATGGCGGCACTCTGAGGACTGTGAGCTCGCGGTTTTAAAATGAAATTAATACTCCTTCAAAAAAAAACTTTAAAAATGAGAAAAAATATCTTTTGGGTTCTATTTGGTGAGTTGTTTTAATATGTATCAAAGGCAACCAAACCCGAACTTTTCCTTTAATATATCTACGATCATTTTTCTTGAACACAGATACTATTAATGAACTTAGACGGTCCATAAGGTCCTGGTGAGGGATTGTGGTATAGAGAGTCGAGAAATCCCTTGTGGATACATGTCGGTACGGTATGTGACCTTTAGCATCAAATTCTTCCATAAGACATTTTGAGTTTTTCAATATCCACATGCATTCGACGCCAGAGTTTTTAGAAATAATGGCGCAATACCTTTCCCAAAATGCTTTTACCTCCTGAAGGGCCCTCGTCAACAGGGTTGAAAGAAGCTTGGTGGTACAGCTTCTAGAACCAGCTATGAGTCGACGACAACAAACCGACGACAACATAGTAACTTAGATGCATCTCCTGGACGGGATGTAAGACCATACAACCGCCCGGTCCGACAGAGAGAGCCCTCATACGTTTCACTTACGACGAGATGGGAACTCCTACGTACAGTCGACAGATGTGGGAAGCACCTGCGGAGAGAGGGACATCAGCTCAACCACCCCCAATACAGCGGCACTGTGCAGGCGACACTGTTTATTATGTCCGAACAGCATGATACTCTAGAATATTACTGAATGTTAATTTTTTCCTCACATTTTCATTTTTTTGTTACGAATGTCGAGACGAAATTTGTCGTGGAGGGTAGAGTGTAACGTGTGGTAAAATATATGCAGCTAAATCACATTGTAACTGAAGATAACATAACCCCCCTTTTTGCCTTGAGACAAAGCAAAATTACTTTTTCTTTGTGTTTCAGTCAGTTATGGTTCATCTTGTTAGATGGTCATTGTAAGACATACATCTATGCTTTTCTTTAATCGCATTATCTGTGAATATAAATGTACAGAGCTTAGATAACTGAGTATATGGAACAATTGATTGTGTTCACGTCACGCTAGGTGCAAGTTTTGGTAGTCAATCGCATGACGTCCCCGCTCTAGCGGTATGAAGTTGTCTTTTCAGAGCTGTCTACTCTGCGAAAGGAACTCAACGCACAATTGAATTAAATACTCATGTCCTACATGCTAGGTTAATAAACCTGTTCCGTTACACAATACAAGATATTCTGATATTTTTCTGTCATTAAACAATAGAGCGAACAGCCCGTATGACAGTGATTAGGAGTAAATTAACAGTGAAGTGTATGGGAATAAATGAACATTGAAGTGAATGGGGAGTAAGTTAAAATTGAAGTGACTGGAGGTAAGTTAACATTGACGTGACTGGGAAATTTGACTGGGGCGTAAATTAACATTGAAATGGCTGGGAAGTATTATGGTATGGTTGACCTCCAACCGGAAGTGACGTCACAGAAGGGTCGAATGTCACTGGAAGTGATCGCGTATTAGGACGAAAGACAGCGAGAGCAATAGCAAAACAAGACAAACACAAATAGAAAATGGGGATTATCTTTTGCCTGCGGAAGAAGAGCTCTGACCTTATCACTGATGTGGAACTGACCGTCTCACCGCAGCGGAATACGCAATCGTGTGCAAAAATCTTACACACAGATGTGGAACCGCGCGCACTGCAGTTCACGTCTCGCCAGCCGATCCAGTTTTACTGTGGTTCGAGATAGCAGGACCGAGTATAAATAGCTACATCTAAATAAATATGGGTTCCCTGAAATATATTGACTTCTAAAGACTTTCTATATTATATCACCTTTCCTATGGCGTAAATCATAATAATTTATGATTTTGTCGAATTTCGTCAAAATGTGATTCAAAAGTTCCGCGAGTCCCTTCTCCATGTTTAATGAATGGGAAGACGGCTTGACCGACGGAATAGGTCTAGCAAAGATGGTTTTCCACTCACTTGCATTAGCAATGGAAAATTTATTGACTTCTCACCAGAAAGGTAAAGATTTACTTGAAAAGTCTATGTAATTGTATATGTTCATAATTGATGAGAAATTACGTCAAAACACTTTTGAAAGTGAGCGAAATTTAGCTGTTTTGGAGGAAACACGGTCGGCTGCATACCAGCCGTTGTCTCTTATCGGCCGAAAGCTAATATACTGAGCATTGACCTTTTCAAAAATTACCCGAAATTACCGAGGAGTAAATTTCCACTGGAAATTAATGATATGAAAAAATTAATGGTCAACCTTTTCCGATGTGCGCTTTCACAACTACTACTGAAGTGACCCGTTTGCTAGCGATGCCAATGCGTTATCTTGTTTTTCACAGAGGTTGTTTCGACGTTGTATTGGAGTCTGACGCTCTTTTATTTTATTTTGTAGAGTGTATCGGTGTATGTGTCATCTCTAACCCTGACCGTGGTCAGTATCGACAGATGTATCGCCATTCGCAAACCATTCCGCACCAGACGCAGTAATCGGCGAGTTGTAGCGCTCATCCTTCTCATTTGGGTGGTAGCTTTAGGGGCCTCCGCTCCTTACTTATTTTTATGTCAGCTACAGCCTACCTTGCCTGCCAATTTAACAGACCTTATGGTTTCCTGTTTGATCGATCCCGAAGAGAACAGCCCCCTGCAATATATGCCTTTGATTGGAGTACCGGTTGTGGGCTTTTTTTTAATCCCTCTTGCCGTGATGACCGTAGCCTACAGCCTTATAGCAGCAAGTCTGTGGCACAGAGACCCGTCATTACGTCACGAGCCAGGCAGAGGTAGGTTAGAGTGTTACGGAATCTGCCCATCCCAAAATGGGTAGCTTAATGAATGCCAAAAGCCAATCTTAAGATGGACAAAGCCTCTTTTCTATCTGATTTTAACCCGGGTATTGCGCAAGTCCCATGTCCGAATTATGTTGAGCGTTCAGTTGTATTACCATTTCAATTTTGGTAGGATCAACCACTAGTATCCATTGTCAGATTTTGTTGCAGTTCTTTGTTTTATTTATACATTTCCGCTGAAAAGGTATCCCGAAAATTTAAATTCTCTGAGGTTATATCCATCTTAAGAATGGCTACGCCAAGTGGATATCTCGCCTTTGGGACATTTTAAGAATATTCCAGCTTCCTCTGTATCATGGCAGCGTGATTATCCTGACGTGGACCGTTTGAGAATCAATTAGTCACAATGTGTAATTTTTGGGTAGTCCGGCTCGAAATCCCCGTCGTGACATGTGTGCGGGTCATATGTTGAGAATGGTATAGCAGAACTGTCGAAACCAGTGTCCAGATATACAGTATTTCAGGTATGTATCGCGTTCTATTTCGGTTTGGGTTGCCTGGCGACTTTTAGAAACTCACCACCCGCCACGCACCGGAGAGATCTCCGGCGACTTTCTGTTATCTTCTAACATGTATAAACTGGCCATTTGCCACGCAAAAAAGCGGCGAGTTTGGTTCTGTCTATTAACATTGCAAAATTCGTCAGTTACCACGCGTCGGAAAAACACCGGCGCGCGTCGAGTGGCGATTTAATTATCGAATTTTAATAATGATATTAACAGATTGACTGTTTGAGATATTCCGGTTCTGGGAACTGGAGGCATGGAGGATCAACTAAATTGCGAATGACAGCTGAAATAACAAAATATTCTGATAATTGATGCTCCCAGGCATGCGCACTAGAGACAAATCCTGGAAAATTAAATAATTCAAAACTTGCCACTCATCGAGCGCCGGTGTTTTTCCTCCGGGTTTTTGCGTCGCGACGCGAGTGGCGAGTTTTTCCATGTTAAAAGCATAAAAGCGCCAGTCGCCGGAGATCCCTCCGGCGCGTGACGGGTGGCGAGTTTCTAAGTCTCCACGCGACGCAGACTTGACCCAAATAGAACATCATACGAATGAGACGAGAAATAAAGGACTCACTATACATGAAATGAAATCTGACATTGTACTTCACCTCTCAGGTTATCAGTCTCGAAAAAACCCAACTTATTCTTAACTTCTCGGAGATGTGGATCGGAATATATCTATTGAAGATGGTGGACACAATATTGCCTAAATTATACTTTGCTATCGTTACGTCACGGGAACTATGTCAAATACTGTATTTCAAAGTTTGAATTCGCCATGTCAGAAACGAGTTATTTCAGTTTTAAGGAAAGCAATTGACATGGCGATGAATTGTTGAATACATTATTTGACTCATATTACACATGGTGGTAGTGATTTGCATAATACATGTAGGCCTAGTGAATGGATTTGCAAGTTTGCAACTGTACAAGCTTGCCTATTTATGAATGTCATTTATTAGAAATATCGACTGCTGTCGTTGCTGTTGTGTATAGAATAACAAATACGATTGGTCATTTGGATGTGGGCATTCATTGATGAAAATTTGCCAAATTGTTCGATGGCATGTCGCGAGAAGAGATTTGTCGTACGAAGATCTGCGACAAAACATGGTTGGGGTAAGTAGAGTGTAAAGTGTTCAGCTCAACGTTCTTATATAGGATACAGCCAACCGTTTCATATGGCTCGCTATCTGGTGAAAACTCCCTTCATGCATATATGTTTTACGACGCAATGCACTACCATCGGAGAAAGGACATTTATCGTTGCTTTTCTTTGATGGATATGACAGTTGGGCGATCTTTGAACTTTGAAACCTTTCGAGCTTTGATTTGTCCTGCTATGGTTAATTTACATGCTGAGAGGGCGTGAACAGACTGGATTGCGCATCGTGGGTGTTTTGTGAAGCGTTACAATCAGAGGTTTGGTGAGAATTTTTTTTCCGCTGGTGTCATAGACGACGTGGGTTCGATTAGCATCAGACCCCAGTCCCACGGCAGATGCGGTGCCTGTTGTCGTATAAACTGACGACGTCTGGCGACCAAAAAGCAAACCATATGATTCCACAGGAAAGCCTGCCTCGGCACCTCATATTCAGACTAATAAACGGAATATTCTAAGATATAGCTTTGGTTGACCTATATCTGTTCTCTTATGAATAGGACTATATGCAGGCGCTTTCAAAAACCGATCCGTTCAAAGCCCGTTCCTTCTCATTCGCCAAACGCTATATAGACGACCTTCTCGCTGTGGATAATCGCTATATAAATGATGCAGTGAAGGATATATATCCACCTTCACTGGATTTGAAGGAAACTACAGATAACCCTACAGGCACATCATATTTAGACCTATATCTCTATAAAAATGAAGCGGGCCTTCTCTCTCGTCGACTGTATGACAAAAGAGATGATTACAATTTTGACATCGTAAACTATCCCTTTCTGGACAATAATATTCCAGTGGGACCTGCATATGGCGTATACATATCACGCCTAGTAGCATTTGCTAGATCCTGTGTTAAATGTGACGATTTTAATCAACGTCACAAAACATTGTTGCAGAAACTTATAAAGCAGGGCTACACCACCAAGCGCCTCCACTCAAAGTTTCTCAAATTTGGCGATACATATCGCATGCTGATAGCAAAATACGAGCGTAGCGTGCAAGATCTATGGCGTTACGTTTCGTAACTTGTGTCTAATTCCGCTTAACCCGGGGCTAGGGGCCGCATGAACCCATGTACTTCAAGATCCTCATGGTACTCATATGAACAGTCACAATCAAAGCGTGACTGAGATACATCATTCTTTCGATGATGACTTTACAACGAATATTATGGATTAAGAATACTGATCAGCGATATGGATTTGATATTTTTGGAACATCATGATATCTTGCCGGCATCAATGAAAACTGTTGACCGCTTCTCTCTTGCAGGAAACAAGCCTATGTTTATGTATACTATGATTGTCTTTTTGAATTTGGTGCTAATGCTGTTATATGGAATACGGAATAGGTCTTTAGATTATGGACGCGGATATTCTCTAATGGACGACGGCTGAATTATGAATGACGGACCAGACGCTTGTAATTTGGTACCTCAGCCGCGCTTTTCAATGCAGATGTTTAAGTGGAGACTATGAAGTATCCACACGGAAGTAGTACAGAAAACACGGAAGTCCCTTCATTGACCCTTGACCTCTGAGTGCACTTTATCCCATGATGCAACACCGAAGGTCAATGAGTGCAAGTGTACTGATCTGTATCTGGGGTTAAGATGCGCAGGTGTATGACGTCAGTTTCGCTAGGCGTGAATCGGGCGTGACCTGGGTAGGACTGGTTGACCTAGTTTTCGGTAGTTTACATCCGGGTCCTTGTTTACATATGATTCAATGGTAGGAATGAACTGACCTGTATTCCAAGTACATCCGGGTCTTTTGAGCGTATGATAGGCATGTATCTGAGGTTTTTCCATTCATCCGGGCACTTTACATCCGGGGATTTGTCCATCCGGGTACGTTGGATGACCTATATCCGGGTTTTTCCATGTTTTACATCCGGGTCTTCGGCGTGGGATCGTGTGATAGGCATGTACTGACTTGTACCCCGTCCATCATCTGTTGGCTGAACTATATCCGGGTAATTGGTCTGGTATCGTATGATTGAATGCATGTACTGACTTGTATCCAGTCCATTCATCCGGGCACTTTACATCCGGAGACTTTTACATCCGGGTTTCCCAGTGGGTTGTTACAGCCGGAGACTTTTCCATCCGGATACGTTGGCTGACCTATATCCGGGTACTTGGTCTGGTATCGTATGATTGAATAATAGCAATGCATGTAGTGGGCTGTATCTGGGGTTTTACCATTCATCCGGGGACTTCTCCATCCGGGTACATGTCGCTGACGCCCGCGCCTACATACGGGTTCTTGTACATCCGGATACATCCGGGTACTTCTATGTTGGGTTATAAAAAGTCAGCAGTACGGCATTGCTTCATTCGATACCGGGATTTTCTGCCTATTTGAGCCTAGCTGACCTGTCTGCCTGCCTGAGTTCTACCAGATCTACCTGTGTGCCTGACGAGGAGCTACCTGACCAGCATGAGACGACGTGATCGTTCAAGATCTCCCCTGAGACGTGACAATATGAGAGGAGATCAAGGCTTTCCAGGGTATCCAGCTGTGCCTCCGGCTGACGCCTTGCCCGAAGACCACCCTGTGAATGAGATTTATCGGAACACGATACGCCGTTGTTTTCACCGCAATCGGCCCATACTGGTCTTGTATAATTTACGACTACAGGACCTCACGTATCTGCCTATCTATGCCGAGAACATTTTTACAGACCAAGTTACAGCTTTCAAGTTGTTCGGCTACATCTTACGGCACAAACAGACAGATCAACTGCGGTATTTTTATCCCAGCAATAATACCTATGTGTATGACCAGCCGTGCAGCATCACCAATCGTGCGTCACTGGAGCCACTCATCGAGCAACTCACTACGTTGGATAATTTGGAATGGGCCCGGTTGCAACGTCCCAACACCCAATGGATTGTGGAAATAGTGATCAACGTCACATTTTTCGTAACCAAATTGACCTGTCATTCTACCGTCTTGGCTGCTCCATCGAAATGATGTGTATGCGTTAACACGCGGCAACCATGGACCCTACAAAGTCCAGAAATGTTTGTTTCGGTGTTTAGCCGTTCATTTGGACAAGTGTAATCCATATGCTTGTGATAGAGTGGCCAACTGCTATTGGGAAGAGTATCTAGAGGCACAGGACATAGACTCGCGACGGTTCCGGGGAGTCCCCTTTAATTATTTGGATGTCGCGGAAACACTATTCAATGTCAACATCTTTGTATTCCGTTTAATACGGGAGGAGGACGGAGACACATTTGTGGCTGAATTGGCTCATCGCTCAACAGAATGGTATGCCTCTACGATGAAAGTCAATGTCTTCGACGACGGTAGGGTGAATCATTTTCCCCTGATCCACGATATGAGCCTGCACACCCAGTCCTACAGTTGTACTCAATGCCATCGGGTGTTTCACCACTCCGGTCTCTTACATCGACACGAGAAGATTTGTGACAACACTGTGAAACGAAAATTCCCTGGTGGTGTGTACCATAACACGCCTACTATTTCCGAAGAGCTGGCTGATGAGGGGATTGTCATACCACTAGAGGACCTTTATTTTTGTTACGATTTCGAGGCGATTTTGGAACCCATGGACATTTTCTCAGCCAAAACACAGTGGACACAGCGCCATACTCCTTTGAGTGTCAGCATTTCCACCAACGTTCCGGGCTATGACGCTGCACCCGGATGATGGTATATTTAGAGGAAGTCAGTGCGGCCAGTACAGAATTATTGGTGTCCAAGTTCCAGGACGTACTGGACCAACTCGATGATCGTATTCCTACACCCGGTGTGTCCTTCAGCGACGATGAAGAGTCGAAGACGGAGTCTGAAACGCAGTCGGATAACATTCAGCCACAGTATGTATCCTTACCTAAGCCGTACGCGGAGAAATTGAAAGCTCAATTCCTACAATACCTAGGACAGTTACCCGTCCTCGGCTTCAATTCGGGTCGATACGATCTCAACATGGTGAAGGAATTTCTCTACTCTTACTTGGCTCAGTCCAATTCCATCAAGACCGTCATCAAAAAGATCAATAATCATATGGCCCTCACCACCACATCACTCCATTTCCTGGATGTGCGTAACTACCTAGCTCCCAATTATAGCTATGATCAGTGGGCGAAGGCCTATGACTGTGCGCAAACCAAAGGGAGGTTCCCTTACACCTATATGTCGACGCTCGAACGCTTGGAAGAAACACAGTTACCACCCCGGCACGCTTTCTTCGACGATCTCAAGCAAGTGGAATGTTCTGAAGAAACGTACCGGGAACTACAGCGGGTATGGAACGACCAACACATGCAGACCTTGCGAGATTTCCTGGTGTATTATAACAACTTAGATGTCGTTCCATTCCTCGAAGCGGCCGAGAAAATGGTCCAACTCTTTCGAGATCAAATGCACGTCGACATATTCAAGGACTGCTTGAGTTTACCAGGTCTTTCGCTTCGCCATCTCTTTCAAGATTGTCCTACCTACTTTTCGCTCATTCAACAAAAAGACGAGAACATGTATGATTGTTTAAAGCAGAACATCGTCGGCGGGCCCAGCCTCATTTTTCATCGCTATCACGAGAAGGACGTCACAACACTTCCAAGTGGGAAACCCTGTGCCAAAATCATTGGATTCGATGCCAATGCGCTGTATCTGTGGTCCCTCGCCCAACCCATGCCAAGTGGTCATTATACGCGCTGGTTGGCGGAAGGCCAACATTTCACACCTCAACGTACGCCGTACAAACATCTCGCTGACCAGTGGTTGGACTGGGAAGCCTATCGACGGGGAATTTCTATACGACATCAAACCAACGCCACAGAGAAGCGGATAGGAGATCGCCGACTCTCCGTCGAAGGGTTCCAAGTCCAATTTTACGGATGTTACTGGCACGGCGACGAATGTAACTTTAGCGCTGGACGTTTCAACGAACGACGTGAGAAATCGGCAGAAGAACTACGGGCAGAAGTGGTGGAGAATGGGGATTAAGTGAAAGAGTTGGGGTACCAGCTGAACAAACTGTGGGAGTGTGAATTTCACGACATGTGCCAGGCCATACAACCCTTACGCGACTTCCTTAAAGCGCGCGAGTATCCCCTCAGTCACCGGCGACTCCTCACCCTGCCACAGATTCTCGACGCCGTCCGTACCGTGGACTTCTACGGCTTTGTAGAATGCGACCTCCATGTTCCCGACACCCTGAAACCACTATTTGCCCAGTGCCCTCCCATCTTTAAGAACACGCCGGTGAGTCGGGACGACATTGGAGAGACCATGGACGCCTTTGCTGAGGAACATGAAGTACTTAAGCAACCTCGTCGAATGCTAATTGGAAGTATGTGGGGAGAGAAAATCTTGCTGAGTACCCCTCTGCTACAGTGGTATATGAGTCACGGGCTCCGAGTGACGCGAGTCTACCAAGCCATTCAATATGTACCGAACGCCTGTTTTGCGGGGAATGCCAACACCGTGACGTCTGCCCGTCGTCAAGGAGATAAAGATCCCAGTAAAGCCATTATCGGTGAATCGTGGAAACTGACGGGCAATGGCTACTCTGGAAAAACGATGACCAACCAAGACAAGCACATGAACGTGAATATCTGCACTACCAAACAAGTGCACAAAAAGATCAACTCGCCACCGTTTCGGTCCGTCGACGTCATCGATGACGATACGTATGAAGTCAGTTCGGCCAAGAAGACCATTCGTTACAACTTACCGCTCCAAATTGGATGTATGGTGCACCAGGTAGCCAAGCTGAGGATGCTACAATTTTTATATGATTTCATGGGTGTGTATTTCAATCCATCAGACTGGCAATTGATGGAGATGGATACCGATTCTGTCTACAAGGCCGTCTCTAATGCAGATTGGGAGTCACTCATCAAACCAGAACTACGCGCGCAGTATGAGGCGGAATGGGACCAGTGGCTACCGAGAAATGACCATTACCAGTACGACTCCAGGCCTATTCAAGTTAGAGTGGAGTGGTGATGCTATGATCGCCCTGTCGTACTAATGTTACGGTGGAAATGGAAACAAGTTCAGTTGCAAAGGGGTCAACCGGGGCGACCCTGCCATCAACAAAGCCCTCTACTTGGACGTGCTCCAAAGCCAGGCCAGTGCGAGTGGCACTAACAGAGGATTCCGAGTCGTCGACCACCAGATGCGGACGTACATTAAGCAACGGGATGCCTTCACTTTCTTTTATCCCAAACGGAAAGTCCTTCCCGATGGAGTCAGTACCACCCGCCTGGACTTGTGAGAGAATATTGTGAGAGAATATTACCATTACACATTCTGTGTTCGATACCTTATACCCTTGTACATATTCTATACATTTGATACTTAAAACGAGAACTGTATTTACCCTTGTATATTCTGTGTACCTTACCCTTGTACATTTTTGTTTCTGACACCTGAGTTTACACACTGTATTCTTGTCTTATTCTTGTCTGAAGATTTCAAACAAGTGTACTGACTATCCTATTAAAAAAAACTACCGTGGTGTTAATAAATATTAGAAATTCAGCTAGTGTGTTAGTGTTCACTCTATTGGGGATGTATGTGCTTTGAGTTGTGCTTAGTTAGAAAGTCCCTCTTTCGGGCGATAGGGTTGGCCCTGAAAAGGGTATTATAAAGGACCCCAGCTACTTCTTTTTCTGTATCACAGCCAGATGGATGTCTTTGGGCATGATGGTAACTCGTTTAACATGGATGGCGTTCCGCCTCGCCCTCTCCAATACATCCACCATGTAGTGATCACTGGCCTCTTGAAGAGCCATGAGGGCACAGCTCTGGAATCGCACATCTTTCTTCAATTTCTGGATGATTTCGCCCGCCAACCGTTGAAAGCGTAGCTTTCTTATCAACAGTTTTGCATTCGATGTTTTACGCTGAATTTTACGGAGGGCTACGCTTCCGGGCCTGTGTGTTCCGGTGGTGGGACTCTTCTTCAAATAACGGCCAAGTTCTCGAAGGACGATTGTTCCGGGCTTGTATCTGTGTACTCCGGTGGCTGGGGCGCTCTTCGTAGACATGATGAAATGAGTGTGTGTAGCACCCGGCTTTTATAATCTACAGCAGACGACCCGGATGCGTGCGCGCGGACGTCAGCGACGCAGCCTCTAGATGAAAGCTGTCTCGGCCAGAAGACAAAATGGCCGGTGCTTTCTCCGCGATGTTCAAAGCAGGCTAAATTTTCATTCATTTTTCATTTTGTGCGTTTCAAAGCCCGAATTTTACCGACGTCATGGCGTTAAAAGCCCAGAATTTTTTTAAATAAACGGTCTAAAAAAACTGTAGGCTTGAACCGTAGAACGTTAGTGTAGACCTCTACAAAATTCACAAGGATGGATAAATGTCATTTTTCTCAAAAAACCGCTACTGTGAAAACACAACCCGGCTGAAGTCAGTTCATAATTCCGGCTGAAGTCAGTTCCTAATTCCCTATATTTCCGTGATGAATCGGTGCATGTATAGGAATTCATTTAACTTTGACTAATATACCTCTTGGTATAATTAGCCTAGCCCGCACACGTTATATTTTTGTTTTTCGTTGACTCTACCTTCGTGAAAATCCGTGATGATTCGGTGGTATATGTTACTCTATGGGAATTCATTTAACCCAGCATTTCTCTATACTGAGCTTGGTAGGATTCTGGCGTTAACCCAGCAAGGATACAGAAATATTTGGACCAATGAAAAGTCGATAATTCAAACAATGTCTCGGTCGGACATAGAGCCAATCGGTGGGGCTCCCGCCTTCTTAGACAGCCAATCGATATCAGTGGCGTGAGAAACGCCTGAGAGAACGTCATTCCATCACAATCTTTCGAACTGACAAGACCTGGAGATATATTGCAGCAAAAACCGTCATGGGAGTCGCAAAGATGTCGACCAGTAAGGGTGCGGCCAAGTGGGTGAAGAGGCGAGAAAGAGAGAGAAAAAGAAGACAAGATATGGAGGAAGCTGTGCACGAATTTTGGTTGGAGGCAATTATAGACATGGTCAGGAACAACACCAAGGACACCCCCGCTATCCTGGGCCGAACTCTACCAACTGACCAGGGCCCCGGCCGGGGACTGGCTGAAGGTCACACCGGAACAACAACAACAACAGCCCCCCCCAACAACAACAGCAGCACCAACAACAACGGTGAAGGGACAACGCGGGTAAACAGGCCAACCGTTAGTGTAGACCTCTACAAAATTAGTGTAGACCTCTACAAAATTCACAAGGATGGATAAATGTCATTTTTCTCAAAAAACCGCTACTGTGAAAACACAACCCGGCTGAAGTCAGTTCATAATTCCGGCTGAAGTCAGTTCCTAATTCCCTATATTTCCGTGATGAATCGGTGCATGTATAGGAATTCATTTAACTTTGACTAATATACCTCTTGGTATAATTAGCCTAGCCCGCACACGTTATATTTTTGTTTTTCGTTGACTCTACCTTCGTGAAAATCCGTGATGATTCGGTGGTATATGTTACTCTATGGGAATTCATTTAACCCAGCATTTCTCTATACTGAGCTTGGTAGGATTCTGGCGTTAACCCAGCAAGGATACAGAAATATTTGGACCAATGAAAAGTCGATAATTCAAACAATGTCTCGGTCGGACATAGAGCCAATCGGTGGGGCTCCCGCCTTCTTAGACAGCCAATCGATATCAGTGGCGTGAGAAACGCCTGAGAGAACGTCATTCCATCACAATCTTTCGAACTGACAAGACCTGGAGATATATTGCAGCAAAAACCGTCATGGGAGTCGCAAAGATGTCGACCAGTAAGGGTGCGGCCAAGTGGGTGAAGAGGCGAGACAAGATATGGAGGAAGCTGTGCACGAATTTTGGTTGGAGGCAATTATAGACATGGTCAGGAACAACACCAAGGACACCCCCGCTATCCTGGGCCGAACTCTACCAACTGACCAGGGCCCCGGCCGGGGACTGGCTGAAGGTCACACCGGAACAACAACAACAACAGCCCCCCCCAACAACAACAGCAGCACCAACAACAACGGTGAAGGGACAACGCGGGTAAACAGGCCAACCCCCTTGAGTAAACAGGGTTAAAAAATTACGGCACTTTTCAGGGCCAACCCAGTCCTCCCGAAAGAGAGACTCTAACACAGCACGTTGAAATATAACACCAGGACCCACACCTAGGTCAATCTCCATATTCTATGATCATTACCAATCGTCATCACAATATAATACATCTATGACAATCTCCACACCTCATACCCCACTTACCTACCGCCATGACCAATCTCCAGACAATTAATTTTTTACACTCGGCTTTCTTCGACTATACTCGGTGTATATATTACTGCGTTTCACAAAAGTAGACTACGAAACTATGTACGCAAACTATATAGACAAGCCTCTAGCCGTTTATTTTCATTTACAACCATGGCAGCGTGGGGAACAGAGATTGCTTGTTCCAACTGACACGGAACGTCTACTTCATCGTAAATGATGATCACCTGGAGCTCGTCGAAGAAGAACCGCAGGAGGTGAAATTTTTTTTATCGCTATCAGGTTGGACTGTATTGACACGGTTGTTACAGGGGAAAGAGCCCGAAGTCGATTTCATGCACGTGGGAGTCGGTGTGTACATACGAAATTGTGGTGATTCTTTTTTCCCCCGGTTGGAACAGCGTGGCGGTGCCCATATCACACTTCGTCCGTCACTATGGCTGGCCCTGAAAGCTGTACTCTCCGAGGTCGATGACTTACTGCACCATGAAACTAAAGAGCTAGCAGCAGAAGACCCTGTACTTTCCCGATGTCTTACACCTGGCTGCACCCTATTGTTGTATCCCAAACGAATGGACCTCATCGATAACCGAGTGTAGGTCGCAGGTCTCTTTGTCACGAGAAGGATGGACCAAATTCAAACGGGTGTTGTTTGGTGAACTGGACGGCGACTTCATTCACCTGTCACCAGGTCAACATTTTCCTTGGTTCCTTTTTTGCTCGACTCACCTGTCTGAAAGGCGGTCATTTTACCCTGAACCCTGATCTATGGTCTGCATTGGAAGATGCCGTGGCAGATGTGGATCAAGTGCTTACGGAGGAAGAGGGGTCATCAGGTCGATGGACGATGTGATTCCCAATGAACAAATTATCAAACCTAGCAATGAAGCGGAGCCAGACGACGAGGCTATTGATTACCCGGCTAGACTCAGTCAACCAACACAACGGTGGTAGAACCCGAACATCAGTCCCCTTTATAAATACACTATACTCTCCGGGTCCATTATCATTTTGTCACCATGAAGCGAACACAGAAGACCTCACTAAAGGCCAAGCATGTGGACAAGGTGTTAACAGATTTGTATTACAGCCCAGTCAGTCCAGCCGCTTATAGCGCTTTGGGAGCACTCGCTCGAGCTTCCCAGTCCCAAGGCATTAGTCGAGAATGGTTAAAACAACAAGACACCTATACCTTACATCGAGCAGCCCGACGACATTTTCGCCGTAACCGAGTCATCGTAGGAGGAATAGACACACAATGGCAAGCGGATTTAGTGGATATAAGTCGATTTGCTACCCACAACGATGGGAATCGGTACATCTTGACGTGTATCGATATTTTATCCAAGTACGCGTGGGTGGTACCGATGCGGACCAAAACAGGCGAGAATTTTGTACGGGCGTTCCAGCAGATTTTCAAGACTGGGCGCAAACCCTTGTATTTGCAAACGGATGAAGGCACAGAATTTCTCAACCCACACTTTCAAGTCTTTCTCAAGAAACAGGTGTTTTTCTTCCATACGTACAACGAGACCAAAGCCTATGTGGTGGAACGGTTCAATCGTACCTTGAAAGGACGGATGTACAAGTATTTTACAGCCAAAAACACCCAACGGTACATCGATGTGCTACCTCAACTGGTCCGAGGGTACAATCGAGCCTATCATCGCAGCGGGCTCACCTCGATGTGACGGAACGCAACGAACATCAAGTGCGCCGTACTCTGTACTCACCACCTGAAGCACGTAGCACTTCACCCCGTCACAAACGCGGAGATATGGTACGGATCAGTAAAGTCAAAGGACAATTTGAGAAAAGTTACTGACCCAACTGGAGTGATGAGCACTTTGTCATCGTTCGCCGTAGTCCCCGAAACCCACACGTCTATCAACTGGAAGATCTACAAGGAGAAACACTGCAATGCACGTTTTACGAGGCGGAATTACAACCGGTCGTAAAAACACAGAAAGACTACTACACGGCAGAGGAGATTTTGAAAACGGAACGTCGACATGGCAAACTGTATCATTTCGTCAAATGGCAAGGTTTAATTCCTGGGTCTCAGCTCGAGAATAAATACGACTCCACGTCCCCTACAGCATTCAGTCTAGATGTGGTACCATGGATAGAGCACAACCTCCCTGACTGCTGCAAATTACAACACATATAAGGGAGGTGGGAAGAGGTGCCGACATACTGACTGCGTCACATGACTTCACAGAATAGTCTTCTGGTTAACCTATTCTAAAGCACATACCAAGAATCTAACGATTTGTGATATGTGAGGTACGCTTTTATTGTACCTGTTCATGTGGCAACTTGGATGATATGACCACACGGCCCCTAGCACCGGCATAAGCGGTATTAGATACAAATCTAGAGAGCTATGATGGAAATGCTCTGACAACTCGTATACTGGTAATTGGTGAGCTGTTTCGCCGTGACAACTCGTACATTGGAGATTGGTGAGCTGTATCGTCTTCAGATGTGAGGCCCGATGTCGACCCAGCATCAACTTCCCACAAATGCCAACATATATCAAAGACCAAAAGGTCTGCACAGGGGGCGGGCCTCGGGGACGAAACGTCCACCAGCAGAATCTCGCCATATACAGGAAAAAATTACAACACATATAAGGGAGTGGGAAGAGGTGCCGACATACTGACTGCGTCACATGACTTCACAGAATAGTCTTCTGGTTAACCTATTCTAAAGCACATACCAAGAATCTAACGATTTGTGATATGTGTTGTATCTCAGGTACGCTTTTATTGTACCTGTTCATGTGGCAACTTGGATGATATGACCACACGGCCCCTAGCACCGGCATAAGCGGTATTAGATACAAATCTAGAGAGCTATGATGGAAATGCTCTGACAACTCGTATACTGGTAATTCAGTAAAGGACAAGTCGGTACTGTGGTATGTCCACTAACGCTTCTGGGTGTCTTGTATGGAGGTGCCTTCTACGACTTGATGACCCTGTTATCCTGTCTCAATCTACCCTCTCCATCACCTATCCAGTCACCCCAACGTCAAGTCTACCATCCGACACCCAGCAACACTATCAACACCTCCACCACCAACCTGCCTTCTACGGAATCTTTGCGTTCTACGGAATCGGTACCTCATCCTACTAGACGCCCTACGACACCCACTAGAACGAGTAGTGTACCGATCGTACATTTGACGAAAAGATCCTCTACTCGACCAGTGACATCGACACCTTTGACGGGAAGAGGTCCCAATCCGGTGACATCTGCAGGTGTAACAGTACTCACGGTCGACAGTATTCCCAGATTACCACGGAAACGATATCCCCAGCACTATGACCCCCGGTGGGATCGACGACAACAGTGGTGGGCCTCTGAACGCTTGGCCCAACACACCAAATAAATAACCCCCATATAGATCCACGGTGGCAGCATCCTTTCACGTGTCTCATCGCTGGACCGACCGGTTCGGGAAAAACACACTTCGTTCAACGTCTCATCGGGGAACCAGCCCTCATTTCTCCTCCCGTGGCCCACATATACAGACATGTATCCACATGGGATTTCTCGACTCTCTATACTACAATCCATCATCAGGACCTTATTGGCCGTCTAAGTTGATTAATAGTATCTGTGTTCAAGAAAACTGATCGTAGATATATTAATGTCGGAAGCCATAAAGCATTCTTTAGCTCTACTACATACAAGAGATATCATTCATGGGATGTTTCTTTGTTTATAGAGTTGCTTGAATTTCTCATTAAAAATATCTATGTGAAATTTGGCAACACAATATATCAACAGCATATAGGTATTCCAATGGGTACTAATTGCGCACCCCTGTTGGCTGGCCTGTATCTGTTCTCTTATGAATATGACTATATGCAGGCGCTTTCAAAAACCGATCCATTCAAAGCCCGTTCCTTCTCATTCACCAAACGCTATATAGACGATCTTCTCGCTGTGGATAATCGCTATATAAATGACGCAGTGAAGGATATATATCCACCTTCACTGGATTTGAAGGAAACTACAGATAGCCCTACAGGCACATCTTATTTAGATCTCTATCTCTATAAAAATGAAGCGGGCATTCTCTCTCGTCGACTTTATGACAAAAGAGATGATTACAATTTCGACATCGTAAACTATCCCTTTCTGGACAGTAATATTCCAGTGGGACCTGCATATGGCGTATACATATCTCGCTTAGTAGCATTTGCTAGATCCTGTGTTAAATGTGATGATTTTAATCAACGTCACAAAACATTGTTGCAGAAACTTATAAAACAGGGCTATTCCACCAAGCGCCTCCACTCAAAGTTTCTCAAATTTGGCGATACATATCGCACGCTGATAGCAAAATACGAACGTAGCGTGCAAGATCTATGGCGTTACGTTTCGTAACTTGTGTCTAATTCCGCTTAACCCGGGGCTAGGGGCCGTATGAACCCATGTACTTCAAGATCCTCATGGTACTCATATGAACAGTCACAATCAAAGCGTGACTGAGATACATCATTCTTTAGATGACGACTTTACAACGAATATTATGGATTAAGAATACTGATCAGCGATACGGATTTGATATTTTTGGAACATCATGATGTCTTGTCGGCATCATTGAAAACTGTTGACCGCTTCTCTCTTGCAGGAAACTAGCCTATGTTTATGTATACTATGATTGTCTTTCTTGAATTTGGTGCTAATACTGTTATATGGATATGGAATAGGTCTTTGGATTATGGACGCGGATATTCTTTAATGGACGACGGCTGAATTATGAATGACGGACTAGACGCTTGTATTTGGTGTTATGGAACTTGGCAGCATGCGTATGAACGTATGGCCCGGATTCCTGGACTTACCTTGGTGGAAGGATTACCACCAGAAGCGGACTTGGGCCCGGATACTTTAGTGGTAGTGGATGATCTCATGGCCGAAACGGATGAGCGAGTTACCCGGCTCTTTACCAAAGGCAGTCATCATCGCCGGTTGAGTATCATCTACATCGCACAGAATCTGTTCAGTAAAAACAAAGAGCATCGGAACATCAGTTTGAATGCTCAGTATGTAGTGGTGTTCAAAAACCCCAGAGACGCATCACAAATTATACACCTGGCGAAACAGATGTACCTTAAAACACTGCGTTTGTTCGGGAAGCCTTTGAAGATGGCACCCAGGAGGCCCACGGTTACCTACTCATCGACTTGAAACAAGGGACACCCTCAGCACTTCGATTGCGGACCCAGATTTTTCCCGGAAAGTTCCAAACCGTGTACACGCCCAAACAAGAAAACACGAAGACATTCCGTTCATCATCATGTCTGCACGGTATCTTTCCCGGAGAGACATGCAAAAACCAATGTGAACACACCCACAGTAGCTCCCCCAGCTGGGGTGTGTGTTTGATGATGGGGATAATAAAAGAATTAATACATCATGGTTGGCTTTGTCTCTGAAGTGAAAGAATATTCAGGAGGTAGCCCGCAAAAGGATAAATAGGACAGAGTTGTGGGTTCTAACATTAGTTGTACATGATGTCTGCAAGAGTACGAAAGCACGCCCCGACGCTCCGTGTATTGAAGACGGCCCCACCCGAGGTGGTTCGAACCATTGTAGGTGGCGCAGACCCTGACCTTGTACGGTGCTTGTGTGAAGTCGGTCATAATGTGTTAAAAGGGAATGTTCCACTCAGTCCCCTGCAGAAAGGAAAATTGCAACGGCACAAGACGGGTCTACGAACGCTGGTGACGAAGAAAGAGAGTATCAAGAAAAAGAAACAAGTGTTACAGAAAGGTGGATTTCTCGATGCACTACTCGCGCCATTAGCAGATTCCGTACTGGGGCCACTAGTAGGGTCCATCTTGGGTCGCTAACATGGAACATACGAAAAAAATGATGCTGGTGGAACCTCGGCTGTTACAAAGTTTGCAATCACCCTACCCTGTTCCTGCCACGGTGCAACAACTCCAGTCCCTCGATGAAGAGATGAATAACATACTCCAATGCCGACTACCGGATCACGAGAAAATTCAACTTTACCATCAGACCCTGAACCGGTACAAGACGTTTATGGACCAATATAGAGGTAGTAGTAGTAGTAGTAGTCCAACACCACCACCACCACCACCGCCGCCACCGCCACCGCCATCCTCATCACCTCAGCTCGAAGATGAAGTGTTGGCCAGTGACCCTAAGGCGTTCAAGACCAAGGCTCATTTATTGTTGGACCGGGTGAAACAGAATCCTGATATGGGTTGGACCGACCAGGGAGAACTGCTTATTCGAAACCAAGTGGTCCCGGGGTCCCATATCACCGATCTGATCAACGATACGGTACGTTCTCGCAAACACTCTAATCCACCGGGCTGGGAAGCCTTTGCTCAAGCGTTGAAATTACAAGCGTCTAGTCCGTCATCCATAATTCAGCCGTCGTCCATTAAAGAATATCCGCGTCCATAATCCAAAGACCTATTCCATATTCCATATAACAGTATTAGCACCAAATTCAAAAGGACAATCATAGTATACATACGCATAGGCTAGTTTCTTGCAAGAGAGAAGCGGCCAACAGTTTTCAATGATGCCGACAAGACATCATGATGTTCCAAAAATATAAAATCCGTATCGCTGATCAGTATTCTTAATCCATAATAATCGTTGTAAAGTCGTCATCTAGAGAATGACGTATCTCAGTCACGCTTTGATTGTGACTGTTCATATGAACACCACGAGGATCTCGAAGTACATGGGTTCATACGGCCCCTAGCCCCGGGTTAAGCGGAATTAGACACAAGTTACGAAACGTAACGCCATAGATCTTGCACGCTACGCTCGTATTTTCCTATCAGCATGCGATATGTATCGCCAAAGTTGAGAAACTTTGATTGAAGGCGCCTGTTGGAATAACCCTGTTTTATAAGTTTCTGCAACAATGTTTTATGACGTTGATTAAAATTGTCACATTTAACACAGGATCTAGCAAATGCTAGTAGGCTAGATATGTATACGCCATATGCAGGTCGCACTGGAATATTACTATCCAGAAAGGGATAGTTTACGATGTCGAAATTGTAATCACACACACGTCCCTCAAGAATTGGTAGGGAATCCTCAACGCTGGCTGTGGATGCAATCGCCGAGTCGACTTCCACCTTCTTGGGAACCAGAGACACCCCCCAAAACACTCTCACGACAGGCACGTTTTTCACCCCTGTTCGAGATCTAAAACGGGTAGCAAGCCACCGCGACGATCACGACGCCTGATACAAGCGCCCAAGGTGTGGGACAACAATTAAACCAACAGCGGCAGCCGGAAAGCTCAGTTGTCATGTTTTACCTCACGTTGCCCACTAACAGTTCGCTCGATGTGTTTCCTGACAACACCTTGGCCAAGTACGTGACCCAGTTACCGCAACCGTTGCATTTACCTGGGAATGTGGACTCGTGTGTATCCAATATCCTTACTCGTCGTACAACGTGCGAGCCAATGAAATGTGGTACGAGGTGACCTATGAAGGAAAAGTAACCCGACTGACCCTACCCGAAGGCCAATACGATACCCCAAGGAGTTCCTGCAAGGACTGAGAAGTCTGTTGCATTATAAGTCTCTACGGGAGGTCACGAATACTTCAAAACCCATCAAATCCTTTCCCTCCAAGAATCACGTGGACTTCGATTACAACGCACACAACTACAAGGCCTGTCTTCTTCTCAGCCCCAACGTGGTTGTCGAACTCAGTCCTAGCCTACAGCAAATGCTAGGTCTCCCTCACCCGATCTACTCGGGTTCAAACACCGACAGAGCCGAAATTACGATGGATATGATGGTGGGTATGTACGGACTGTCGACAACCACATTGCCGGAGATGTCAACACACCTCTATTACGGGTGGTCCCCATTAAAAAGAAGTATGGAGATCAAGTCACCCAGAGTTTCAACCACATACTCTACCTACCCGTACGACAGACCGATATCAACACTATCACGGTGGATATAAGGATGACACGGGACGCCCGGTCGCATTCGAACGAGGGAAAGTGGTGCTGACACTTCATTTCCGACAAGCACGTTACGGGACGCCCGGTCACATTCGAACGAGGGAAAGTGGTGCTGACACTTCATTTCCGACAAGCACGTTCTCCCCACTTCGTATAATGTACGTGCCTTACCAGTGCCATACGGCCAGCTATGCAGACTATTACAAGAAACAAACAGGAGGTGGAGGTCAGGTCTTTAGCGGTGCACGCATGCAACGAGGTCACGGGCTGGGGAACATACTCGGGAGCATCTTCTAAACGTTCTTACCCCTGGTAGAGCGTGGAGTAAAAGCGGTGGGCAAACAAGCGGTACGCAGTGGACTGGAAGTCGCCGGTGATGTCGTGGGTGGTACGGCACCCCGACAAGCCTTGAAATGCCGGGCCAAAGAAGCAGGCAGCGTCTTGGTGGCCAAAGCACAACGCACCGTAGGGAATAAAAGACCTGAACCACCGAGACCACGCACCAGTCGACGACCGACCCAGCGACGACGCCCACCCCAGAATTGTTTTCTATACTACTCACGGCCCCTAGCACCGGATTAAGCGGAATCAAATACGCTACCTCGGAAGCTACGATGACTGATCAGCTCAAATAAGTAACTTATCTGATTTTGATGAATGAGCATCGATGGTGTGTGATGAGTAAACATGGGGTGAACATGATAAATGCAAGAATACCCAGAAAACTAACCTGTAATGCCCGACGTCGTGTGGTAAATTTCCAACCAAGATATATATATATTGTCAAATGACCTGCACAGAAGGCGGGGTTTGGGGAGTAACAGTCCACCAGAATCGGACCATATACAGATAACAAATTGGTGAGGTATGTAAGAGGTGGAAAAAGGTTACGAATTCTGGATACTGACAGCAACCATATGACTATGCAGGAAAGCTTCTCTCGGCACTTCACATTCAGACGAGAATGCGGGGGGATTCTAAAACGTAGCCTTGGTATCTCAGGCGGGCTTATCCAGACTGTAATCAAAATTGTACCTATATAACCCTTCCCAAGAACATTATAATCAAGCTAACTTTTCTTTTCTGTAGGACACGGACAAGCTCGGCCGAGTGATCAGCTAGCAGCTAGGAGAAAGACAGCCCGGATGTTGATCATCGTGGTGATATTTTTCTTCCTGTGTTACCTTCCTGCCCATTTGTTCCATGTGCTCAGGTAATCTCCCCTGTGTTAGAAACATTACACAATACACATGTATAATTCACTCAATACATATAACCATTATAATTCTAACAAGTGTATCACATGATTGACTCATTAATTCGGAGGCGTTCAGAGGGACGTATAGGTGGATTTCCTTGGAAAACCATGTTTGACACGTTCTCTGAGAATAAGAGAGCCAATTATGTCATTCGAATAAAGATAGTCACACGATTCCTCAAATTTCTTAAATTCTCAAATGGATATCATCCTTGTGAAAAAAAGCGTAGGAATTTGTTTCATGTTAGTGCACAGCGCGCACGTGTAGCCCTCATATTATAAAGAAATAAAGAAATAAAACTCAACGGGTTTAGAGTGGGTATGCATGTCTATACGATCTAACAGTTTTTTTACTGCGGCACTGCCTTACAGTATTATACCAAGCGACTGCCATTGTAAGGAGCTGCGTGTCAGACCTCCATACCCGGGTGTTTTTCATGTGGGGATTGGCCTACTGGTAATTTGAATCAGATTTATTCAGTGCAATAATTTGTAATTTTCAGATATCTTTGCGATTTTACCCATATGGACCCACACCTATCTTTGGCACTCACATCCTGGAGCCATACACTTGTTTACATAAACAGTTCCCTGAACCCGGTGATCTACAATTTCATGAGCGGTAAGAACAAAATAGCAAGTATTACATATTTCAGATAACCCAGATTCTATAGCCGTGCTAAAAACACCTGTGATAATTGGAATTGTACAAATCAGCGACTCAGTCATAGGTTAATTTTATCAGTCTATCTAAAACTCACATCCAATGACATTGCCTAATTGATACCCTTTTTCTTGAAGATGTCAAAATATTCTCAAAATGTTCCCTGTCCCAGTGGTCATGCCCACACTCTAATGGACTAAAACTTCCAGTCAACTTCCTCCTCGTCGACACATGTGAGCCACCACCGTCATTCTGATGTTATTTTTTGTTTAGAAATATGAATATCAGACGTGAATTGTTAAAATATCTTACACCTGTATTGTTGCTTCAATTGCATATGAGTAGAATCACACAAGATTGGTTGAATAGGTCTGCGAAAAAGCACACAAGAAATATTAGGGTTGTTGTTAGTGAAAAGGATAGTCCAACCCACCTGAGAATCACACAAGATTGGTTGAATAGGTCTGCGAAAAAGCACACAAGAAATATTAGGGTTGTTGTTAGTGAAAAGGATAGTCCAACCCACCTTTCTCGTCCGTCTCTTTAGCCTTCAGTTTGAAGACCTGATCGAGTAGCTGTAGGGATCGAAGGGAGGATCCTTGCTCGCCCGATAACGACTACTTAATTATCGGGGGAGGAATGCTTAAATCGTTGATATATAAAATCCCTTTTACCAGAAGCCGGGTGTCGACTTTTAGGTGAGATAAGCTCCACATCGCTCCATCGAAGCGGTCGTAAAAATATGAGAGACGGTCGGAATAAAAAAAGAGAAACATCCGTCGTGTTGGGGTAGGCTCGGACTTGCCCTCGTGCGAAAGATAAGCCAAGCATGCGAGGTCACGCCAAGCGAATGCGGTGTCCAAAACTGGATAGGGAATCGCAGATCTAGTAGTGGTAGGTCTACTGTAGAGTGTGCATAAACCAATACACCAACTGGAAAACTTCGGTGAAGACCCATTGTAAAGTGGGCAGGCCGCAGTACCTGGAGTTGGGAGGTCTGGTTGGCCACCAAGAACCCGAGAACCCCGAGATGCGTCGAATGTATATGCATCGTACACTAGAACATCCGGGGTATGGCTTCCTCTTTTTCAGGAACTGCTAGGGCAACATCCTGGGCGGATGACAGCAGACCCAGAGGAGTCCCGAAATGTGGATTGCTGAGGCTGATAAAATATGAGAGACTGCTGATGCGCCGAATGTATCGGGATATGCAGAAAAAGCACCGCCTTTTTAATGTTGCGTTTAATTCGGAAGTTCCTTCATTAAGCAAAGTATCGAGAAGATGTGTATTGCGCCCTCTTAACTACGTTTCAATCGCCGCAATCGGTCCTACTATCCGGCGAACTCTGACTAAGGACCTATAACATTTATTGATACATGCGGAGAGGTGTGTTTCAGTGATACTTGCGGAGAGGCGTAGTTTTGTGATACATGCGGAGAGGTGTGGTTTAGTGATACATGCGGAGAGGTGTAGTTTTCGCAAGCACCACTTCACTCTCTCCAAATGATAAGAATATGTCTACGTTACGAACTCTGCGCAGCCGATCAAACTATGGTAGTGGCTAATATAGAGACGAATGCGTGAAGCTGTTTGACCAGGGTACTGTTCTAGCGATGCAGAACAGTTGAAATATATCCCACCAACTGGCAGAACTGGAAGCCAGTTGCGAGTGAATGCGATCTGTTTGTCTGAAAGCGAATTGCCACGTTTCTGAGACTGATTTTTGGAGGACGGAAGTATGATTTTTCGCTGGTGCTCTCTCGACGACGAAATTCGGTGCCAAAGCGGGGAATTTAGACAAACAGGCCAACTGCCAGTTTCACCAACGGCACAGCTACGCTAGCTAATGACGCCATTGGATTTGAGTTGCTCAGCACCCAGACTCTCAGCAACACTGACATTGCTCTCCGAACCTCGGAAAGTGACAACGTCAGACGGGAGAGGTAACTTATGGATCTCGTAAATGAACCAATCGCAACACTCCCTCGGGGGATTTCTACAAGGTTGATACATGTTTCCCTGTGAGTGAAACATCCAAACGGTATGTGACTCCAGTTCCAGAGATGCAGGTCTGGTTGCAAAGCACGGACCATGAACCTGGTTAGATCTGGAAACCAACCACTCTACCGGAAATCCAACAAAAATTGAAGAGGGATCGGGAATCATCCTGAGTAGTAAGTAAAGGCTATTAAACCCTTTGGCGCCTCACTGCGCATGCGCGAGAAAGTGGTGTGCGCAGAAATGAGGAGGCGTGCGCAGGAGTGTTCTGCGCAAGTGTATGACGTCACTTCCGGTCTGGATGAATAGGGCGTGACCTTGGGGGCATGTATTCCTCCGCGGTGATGCGATCTGGCGGTGATGCGGTCTGCCTCCGCGGACCGAAAGTAGTCCCAAAACCGTGGGTTTTCGTGAGAATGTTCGGCAATCTGTAGGGACCGCTAATGGACCGATTGGGTCGAGTGAGGTATCAATGTAAAGCATACGTGAGGGAGTATCCAACGGACTGGGCGTGACGTGAAACTGACGTCATTCTGCGCATGGGCAGTAGAGAAAGGATATGGAAATAGACGTTTTGGGGTCTAGGTGGACCACTAATGGGCCGATGGAGTCGTATGAGGTATCAATGTGAAGCATACGTGAGGGAGCATCCACCTGGGCTAGTGTATCGTTCGTTTTCAACAGTCGGCGCATGCGCTGACAGGGAATTGTGGGAAAAGGGTACGGAAATAGACGTTTTGGGGTTTAGGTGGGCCACTAGTGGGCCGATTGGATCGAGTGAGGTATCAATGTAAAGCATACGTGAGGGAGTATTCAACGGGCTGGGTGTGACGTGGAACTGACGTCATTCTGCGTATGCGCAGTAGAGAAAGTGTATGGAAATAGATGTTCTGGGGCCTAGGTGGGCCACTAATGGGCCGATGGAGCCGTATGAGGTATCAATGTGAAGCATTCGTGAGGGACCATCCACCTGGACTTGTGTGTCGTTCGTTGTCAACATTCTGCGCATGCGCAGACAGGGAATTGTGGCAAAAGGGTATGGAAATAGACGTTTTAGGGTCTAGGTGAGCCACTAATGGTCCGATGGAGTCGAGTGAGGTATCAATGTGAAGCATTCGTGAAGGAGCATCCGGCCGGACTAGTGTGTCGTTCGTTTTCGACGTTCTGCGCATGCGCAGACAGGGAATTGTGGAAAAAGCTAATAGACCGATTGGGTCGAGTGAGGTATCAATGTAAAGCATACGTGAGGGAGTATCCAACGGGCTGGGCGTGACGTGGAACTGACGTCATTCTGCGCATGGGCAGTAGAGAAGAGGATATGGAAATAGACGTTTTGGGGTCTAGGTGGGCCACTAATGGGCCGATGGAGTCGTATGAGGTATCAATGTGAAGCATACGTGAGGAAGCATCCACCTGGGCTAGTGTATCGTTCGTTTTCAACAGTCGGCGCATGCCCTGACAGGGAATTGTGGGAAAAGGGTACGGAAATAGACGTTTTGGGGTTTAGGTGGGCCACTAGTGGGCCGATTGGATCGAATGAGGTATCAATGTAAAGCATACGTGAGGGAGTATTCAACGGGCTGGGTGTGACGTGAAACTGACGTCATTCTGCGCATGCGCAGTAGAGAAAGTGTATGGAAATAGATGTTCTGGGGCCTAGGTGGGCCACTAATGGGCCGATGGAGTCGTATGAGGTATCAATGTGAAGTATTCGTGAGGGACCATCCACCTGGACTTGTGTGTCGTTCGTTGTCAACATTCTGCGCATGCGCAGACAGGGAATTGTGGGAAAAGGGTATGGAAATAGACGTTTTGGGGTCTAGGTGAGCCACTAATGGTCCGATGGAGTCGAGTGAGGTATCAATGTGAAGCACTCGTGAAGGAGCATCCGGCCGGACTAGTGTGTCGTTCGTTTTCGACGTTCTGCGCATGCGCAGACAGGGAATTGTGGGAAAAGCGTATGGAAATAGACGTGTTGGGGTCTAGGTGGGCCACTAGTGGGCCGATTGGATCGAGTGAGGTATCAATGTGAAGCATATGTGAGAGGGCATCCGTCTGGACTAGTGTGTCGCTCGTGTTCAACATTCTGCTGCGCAGGTCGCGTGGTTTGGTGGGTGGTGTGTGACGTCACTTTCGGTTTTCAGAATGACCTCCGAACACAGAAGAGTTCTAATTTTTCCCTTAGACGTATGGAATGCATGTACTAGAACATCCGGGACCTCTTCAACATCCGGGTTCTTTTCACCATCCGGGACCTTTTCAACATCCGGGTCACTAATGGGCCGATGGAGTCGTATGAGGTATCAATGTGAAGCATACGTGAGGAAGCATCCACCTGGGCTAGTGTATCGTTCGTTTTCAACAGTCGGCGCATGCGCTGACAGGGAATTGTGAGAAAAGGGTACGGAAATAGACGTTTTGGGGTTTAGGTGGGCCACTAGTGGGCCGATTGGATCGAATGAGGTATCAATGTAAAGCATACGTGAGGGAGTATTCAACGGCCTGGGTGTGACGTGGAACTGACGTCATTCTGCGCATGCGCAGTAGAGAAAGTGTATGGAAATAGATGTTCTGGGGCCTAGGTGGGCCACTAATGGGCCGATGGAGTCGTATGAGGTATCAATGTGAAGTATTCGTGAGGGACCATCCACCTGGACTTGTGTGTCGTCCGTTGTCAACATTCTGCGCATGCGCAGACAGGGAATTGTGGGAAAAGGGTATGGAAATAGACGTTTTGGGGTCTAGGTGAGCCACTAATGGTCCGATGGAGTCGAGTGAGGTATCAATGTGAAGCACTCGTGAAGGAGCATCCGGCCGGACTAGTGTGTCGTTCGTTTTCGACGTTCTGCGCATGCGCAGACAGGGAATTGTGGGAAAAGCGTATGGAAATAGACGTGTTGGGGTCTAGGTGGGCCACTAGTGGGCCGATTGGATCGAGTGAGGTATCAATGTGAAGCATATGTGAGAGGGCATCCGTCTGGACTAGTGTGTCGCTCGTGTTCAACATTCTGCTGCGCAGGTCGCGTGGTTTGGTGGGTGGTGTGTGACGTCACTTCCGGTTTTCAGAATGACCTCCGAACACAGAAGAGTTCTAATTTTTTCCTTAGACGTATGGAATGCATGTACTAGAACATCCGGGACCTCTTCAACATCCGGGTTCTTTTCACCATCCGGGACCTTTTCAACATCCGGGTCTTCCCCGGCCCGGCCCGGCCGCAGCGCGCGCGGGTTATCCGGCCGCATGCGCGCGCGGGTTAACCGGCCGAGTGAGCGCGCGCGCGGGTTATCCGGAAGTGTGCAAGGGCACTATATCACATCGGAGTATATATTTCATCCAAGTATAGCGGAAAGCGGTTGTTGTGAATAACAACAAGTTTAGCAATGTTTATACAGTTTATTATCCCCAATGTTACATCATACCCAGGCTGGGGGAGCCGCCCTGGGTATGTTTAGTATGTTCATAGCAAAACAAATTGAAATATCAAACACCATGATTTATTATTTAACGCACCGTCACATTAGGTACAAGAGTTTACTGAGCTCAAGTCAACGATCGCATCAGTGCAAGGGTGACGCATTCAGTCGATGGGGGTGGTCGGTCAGCTTGGTAACGAAGAACGTAGCATTGGTGACCCTCTCTACGACCCATTGTGTGTTGGGGCGTTGACGATGTGCCCATCTCAATGGATCCACGGTGTCTAGTTTCTCCAGCATCGTCGCTAGCGACGCCCGGTTAATGATCGTGAAAGGCTGGTCAAACACATGGCTGTTATTATTGGCATAATAATACAGTAACTGGTCCGTCTCTTTGTGACGTAAGATGTACCCGAAAGCGACATTCAATTTGAAGACCGTAGCTTGGTCATTAAAGATGGCTTCCACGTAGCTGCGTAGACGGGTGAGGTGGGTCAGTGGGAAATTGTAGATATCTGGAATGGGGCGGTCACGGTGGAAAACGTTCCGTATCATGGGCCATTGGCGCCGATAAATGTCACTCACTGGATGAGCGTCCTATAACAGATCGCTAGGAACATCCACTGCATCTTCCAGAAAATGTTCGATGTCGTCAGGCGTATGACTGGCAACAGTAATGCTAGGGACTGCCTGGATATCTAGGCTCTTCTGAACTGTGGGTATAGTCGGGCTCTCTGTGATCGCATCACTAGTGGCATTCGTCTCTACGGGCTCATCTTCACTGGGTCTGACCCTCCTGGGTGCCTCTTTAGTGGGAAGTTGTCGCTCAAACCGTAGAGACGGGGTATGAATCAAACGCTGATGCCGTCTTAACTGACTGGGTCGTTTGTCGTCCCAATCGTGACGTTGTTCCGTCGTTCCCTCGTGGAATGAGCCTTCGTGGCGCAGTAAATTATCCTCCAGATTGAATGACCGTGCGCAGGTTGTACAAGTATACCGTGCATCGTTGTGGGTGGAGGTCTCGTGGCGTCGTAAATTATCTAGACGAGTAAACTGCTTCTGGCAAGTTGTGCAAGTGAACATCAGGCTGGTGAGGTTGCACTGGTGAGGCTCAGGCAAGTAGCTCCTCTCGTCAGACAGGCTCAGGCTGGTCAGGCAGGCTCAGGCTGGTCAGATCAAGCAGGCCCATGAATGCAGCAATGCCCTAAAAATTCCCACGTGTATACACCTACATAGAAGTACCCGGATGCGGGCGCGGACGTCAGCGAAAAAAACCCCACAAACAGCTCACTACATGCAGTCGCCTCCTCAAGAACCGCATACATACCCGGATGAAAGACACAAACGTCAGCGAAAAAAATACCACATACACTTCACCACATGCAGTCGCCGCCTCAAGAACCTCATACATACCCGGATACAGGCGCGGACGTCAGCGAAATTCTGGCGGGAAACCCCCCACAGACAGGTCAGTACACGGATTCCTATCATGTTTCCTACCCAGGTCACGCCAGATTCACGCATAATAAAAGGATTGACCTGTAATCTTTGTTGTTATTGCTCTCTTCTTTGGACTAACCAATCAGAATAGTACGTATTACGGACTACACCCGTAGAGCTACGTATAGGTGAGCATGTGTGACATGGTCTATAAAACACGTATCTCTGCGCCTTACACCTTCATTTCTACGGTCGCAGAGCCATGACGGAGAGCCAGCCCTATGCCACTCGCATTTTACAGCATGCCACCGTGGTTAATTCACTCACGCGTTACCGAGCAGTGGTTCGATCCATGTTTGCAGATGGTGCCGACAACGAGGGGCGACGCCAGATCCTGAAAGAGTTCACAGAAGCGGTCCTCGACAGAGTGCACTCGATGGAGAGGTGTGCTATCACTCACCACTACTGGACTATGACAGCCATCCTTGATGCCCGGGCTATGGACCACGAGCGCTCACGCCGGAACCAGCTACGGCTGGTTGGTCTAATAATGGTCTGTGCCCTATTGACCCTGACGCTGTGGCATTGACAGTGGGACCTCACCATAAATACGAGGGTCAGTCACAGTGTGCGTCATTTACCGATCTTCATTGCGTCAACCATGTCACCGAGGGACCTGACCATAGATACGAGAGACAGTCAGAGTGTGTGTCATTCACCGTTCGTCATTGGGTCAACCATGTCACCAGACCTACGAGCTATCCTTCCCCTTACACCCCGGGTGGTGTTACACGTCTATGAAGAGAAAGTCACCCTCGTTGAAGACCGTGAAGATGTTTGATGATCGCGCACTGAGACCGTATCGAATACGGTTACGCTACACCGTGACGGCTGGACCAAATTTAAACGGGTGTTGAGTGGTGAGCTCGACGGAAACCTCATCCACATAGACAATGCCATCTTAGTACACCGTGGACCCTTCTTCCCACGCCTGGGCCGTTACCAAGAGCCTATGCGAGGCTTCACCCTAGACCCCGATCTGTGGACAGCCTTCGAGAAAGTGGTGCCTATCGTGGACCAGCTGTTTACACCGGACGAGCGGTCAGCTGCTCAGTTGGAGTGGGCTCGTGCCCTGAGAGAAGCGGCGGCAGGACCCAATGAACAAATGGCTAGCAATGAAGCGGAGGCAGACGACGATGCCATTGATTACCCGGTTAGACTCAGTCAGCCCAGTGACATGACCACCCGATCCTTTGATCTCACGTCATAAACTTTTTCTCCCTATAAATACGAGAGACATTCAAATCTTGTACCATTCACGTACTGACCATGACGGAGCATATAATACGGGTGTTTCTCAGCTTGATCCCCGAGGTCTTCTTGCACGTTTATGCGGATACGGTCGATATCATGGAGGAGGTGAGAGACATCTGTGATGCAGACCCTACACAACCGTGCCCGGCTCACATTCGTCTGTCCCGAGAGGGCTGGAACAAATTCAAACGGGTGTTGTCTGGTGAACTGAACGGCGACCTCATCCATTTGTGTCACGATGTGTACATCGGACGCGGCCCTTTCTTTGCTCAATTGGCTCGGCTAGATGGGGGTACAGTGCATTTTACCGTTCATCCTGTTCTATGGTCTGCATTGGAGGATGCCGTGGCAGATGTGGATTAAGTGCTTATCAAGTGGTCATCAGTCGAGTTGGACTGTTCATTTACCATGGACACTGTGCTGGCAGAAGCCAAAGAAGAAACTCCGGTCCAAGATATACCCGTTATAAATAAACGAAAGAGCCAGGGTCCATCATCATTTGTCACCATGAAGCGCTGGGAGAAGGTCCGACAGTCCGACAGTCCGGCGGCCTATAGTGCATTGTCGGCTCTCTATCGAGCGGACAAACCCCAAGGGATACAACGTGCCCAAGTCCGAGATTGGTTAAGAAAACAAGACACCTATACCTTACATCGAGCTGCCCGTCGCCATTTTCTACGGAACCGGGTCATTGTGGGAGGACTAGATGCCCAATGGGAAGCGGATTTGGTCGATATGAGCGCCTTTGCCAAACACAACGATGGAAATCAGTATATCTTGACGTGCATCGATATCCTGTCGAAGTATGCGTGGGTGGTACCCATCCGGACGAAAACGGGGGCGAATTTCATAGCGGCGTTCAAACCCTTGTATTTGCAAACCGACCAAGGCACGGAATTCCTCAACAGACCGTTCCAACAGTTTCTGAAAGCCCAGAAGGTGTTTTTCTTCCATACGTACAACGAGACCAAGGCTTCCGTGGTGGAAAGGTTCAACAGGACATTCAAAGGTCGCATGTATAAATATTTCGCCTATAAGAATACAAGACGGTACATCGATGTTCTCCCGAAACTTGTGAGTGGTTACAATCGAGCCTATCACCGGAGTATAGAGAGAGCCCCCATTACCGTGACCCAACGCAATGAAGCCCAAGTCCGGCGTGTCTTGTACCCCAGGCAATCGCAGCGAACGACGAAGGAGGGGTACAAGGTCGGGGACCCTGTACGGATCAGTAAAGTCAAAGGTCAATTTGAAAAAAGTTACTTGCCCAACTGGAGCGATGAGCACTTCCTGATTAAACGGCGCCTACCCCGACAGCAGTGAGTCTATGAACTGGAAGATCTTCAAGGGGAACCGTTGCTAGGGACGTTTTACGAGACGGAATTACAGCCTGTCGTAAAAGCAAAGCAAGACTACTACACGGTGGAGAAGATTTGGAAAACGGAACGTCGACGTAGCAAACTGTTTCATTTCGTCAAATGGCAAGGCTGGCCCAGTTCCTTTAATTCCTGGGTCGCGGCCAACCAGGTGAAACGACTATAAAGCCAGACACCACTGCCCTCATCCTTCATTCCACGTTCGACCACGGTGCTATGGACAAACAGCAGCTGCCTCTGAACACAGCGTCTCCCAAAACGCGCAAAGCGCAAGTGGGCTTTGTGGTGATATTGCTAACCTTGCTGAGTGTGTTGTACGGAGGTGTGTTTTACGACGTAGCCTATGTCAGCACGCTACTTAACCAACTGAGAACTCCAGCTGTGAGTCAAACCAGTCTACAGATAGCACCAGTCACCTCCGTATCGAGCCCAGTCATCACCACCACCACACCCCGTGTACAAGCCACATCGAGCTCCACACCGAGCTCCACACCTACACCAAGTACACCCACTACGTCTGAAAACCCACCGGATTTCATCCCTCACAGTGAACAGACTACGACGACCGATGTTGTACCCACAACCACTCCAGTTCACTTGTACCAAATTTACAAGAGCGGGTTACCACGACAGCGGATATACCTCCAACCATGAACCCTTGGTGGCAGCATCGCTTCACTTGCGTCATTGCAGGACCGACGGGTTCCGGCAAAACGCACTTCGTCAGGAAGCTCCTTCAACACGCCGATAGCATGATCACCCCACCCATTGCCCGATTCATGTGGTGTTACGGAGAATGGCAGGCAGCGTATGCAGCAATGCCCCACATCACGTTCGTGGAAGGCCAACCCAACCTGGCCGATTTGGAACCGGACACCTTGGTGGTTCTGGATGATCTCATGGTGGAGACGGATGCGCGGGTCACCCAACTCTTTATCAAAGGCAGCCACCATCGACGGCCCAGCATCATCTACCTTGTGCAGAATCTGTTCAGTAAAAACAAAGAACATCGGAACATCAGCTTAAATGCCCACTACCTGGTGGTCTTCAAAAATCCGAGAGATACCACTCAACTGCTGCACCTGGCGAGCCAGATGTATCCCGGCCGCACACCGTTTGCGTTGGAAGCCTTCAAAGATGCGACAACCCCTCAGCACGGGTATATGCTCTTCGACCTCAAGCAAGCCACCCCCGATCACCTTCGACTACGGACCGGCATCTTTCCCGGAGAGACCCACCACGTGTACATGCAAAAATAATGTAAACACACCCACAATGGCTCCCCCAGCTGGAGTGTGTGTGTTTGATGATGGGGATAATAAAAAGAATTAATACCACAGCATGGTTGACTTTCTCTCTGTTCTCTGAGGTAGATCAAAAGAGCAGAGTTGTGGGTTCTGGCATTAGTTGTACATGATGTCTGCGCGAGTACGGAAGCACGCTCTCCGTGTATTGAAGACGGCCCCACCTGAGTTGGTCCGAACCATTGTACGCGGTGCGGACCCTGATCTTGTACGCTGTCTGTGCGAGATCGGGTACAACCTGTTAAAAGGCAACGTACCACCGACTCCGGCTCAGAAGACCAAGTTGGCCAAGCATAAGACAGGTCTCCGAACCCTAGTCCAGAAGCGAATCTCTCAAACACAAAAGAAAAAGGTGTTACAGAAAGGCGGCTTTCTCGGGGCCATCTTAGCACCGTTGGTCGCTTCCGTGTTGGGTCCAGTATTGGATGGACTCTTCGGCCGACAATGAACCACACGAAAAAAATGGTCCTCGTCGAACCACGGTTCCTTCAAAACCTCCAATCGCCCTACCCTGTTCCACCTACGGTGAAGACCATAAACACCCTCGATGAAGAGATGCAACAGATCTTACAAAGACCGGGGTTACGCGACAGTGAGAAAGTACAACGGTACAATGAGACGCTTCAACGGTACATGACGTTCATGGACCAATACAGAACCCTCTCTGCCCCAGCGCCACCACCACCACCACGCGACACACAGCCACCATTACCAGGGGTACCACCCACAGTAGGTGGAAAACGAAGTGCTGAAGATTGTACCTGCATCGTTCAAGAAACAAGCTGGCCTGGTATTACAACGGATGAAACAGAATCCTAACATAACTTGGAATCATAAAGGCGAACTACTGGTACAGAATCAGGTGGTCCCCGGGACCCACATGACGGATTTAGTGAATGACCTGATGCGTCAACGCAGGTCGCACACGGATCCTCGAGGATGGGAGGTCTTCGCTCAACGCTTGAAAGACATGCATGTACCACATGAATTGGTGGGGAACCCCCAGCGCTGGGCCTGGATGCAGCGGACCCAGCAATCGCCGAGTGGCCCACTACCTTCTTGGAAAGCCGAGTGGGAACCGGAGTCACCCCCCAAAACACCACCACAACGGGCACCTTCTTTTCACGCCTTTAAAAAACCACCCTTGATCAAGACACCCCACATCTCCAGAGCCGTGACACGTAGCAAGTCACCGCGACGAACACGACGCCAGATACAACCGCACAAGGCCTGGAACACCTATTAAAACCAACAGCAGCAGCAGGACAGCTCAGTCGACATGTTTTACCTCACCCTACCCAGTAACAGTTCGCTGGATGTGTTTCCTGACAACACCTTGGCCAAGTACGTCACCCAGTTACCGCAACCGTTGCATTTAACTGGACGATGGGAATGTGGCCTCGTGGATATCCAATACCCTTACTCGTGGTACAACGTGCTAGCCAATATAGTGTGGTACGAGGTGACCTACGAAGACAAAGACACCCGACTCACCCTCCCTGAAGGCCAATACGATACTCCTAAGGAGTTCATGCAGGGGCTGACAAGACTGTTGCATTATAAGGCTCTACGGGAGATCACGAATGTTTCAAAACCCATCAAACCTTTCCCTTCAAGAATCACGTGGACTTCGATTACAACGCACACAACGACAAGGCACAGATCATCCTCACTGCCAACGCGAGTGTCGTACTGAGTCCTATCCTACAGCAAATGCTGGGTTTCGATCTACAGACGTTCGCTGGTCCCACCGCCCACCAAGGTCAGATCCCGATGGATATGAAGTCGGGTATGTACGGACTCTACGTCTACTCGGACGTGGTCGACAACCACATCGTGGGCCATATCAACACACCTCTGTTACGGGTGGTCCCCATTCAAAAGACGTATGGAGATCAAGTCACCCACAGTTTCACCCACATGCTCTACCTACCCGTACGACAAACCGACATCATCATTATCACGGTGGATATAAGAGGTGACACGGGACGACCGGTGGCATTCGAACGAGGAAAAGTGGTGCTGACACTTCATTTTCGACAAGCACGTGCTCCCCACTTTGTATAATGAAGGTGCCTTACGATGTGCGATGCACGCAGCTATATGGACTATTATGCCCAACAGGGCGGAGGTGGCCTTCCGGTCTTTAGTGGTGCACGCATGCAACGAGGACACGGGCTGGGAAACATACTCGGGAGCATCGTCAAAACGTTCCTGCCCTTGGTGACCCGTGAGGTGAAAGCGATCGGCAAACAAGCGGTACGCAGTGGACTGCAAGTCGCCGGTGATGTCTTGGGGGATACGGCACCCAAAGAAGCCTTGAAACGGCGGGCCAAAGAAGCAGGAGGCATCTTGGTGGCCAAAGCACAACGCACCGTAGGGAATAAAAGACCTGCACCACCGAGACCGACCCAGCGACGACGCACATCGAAGACCCAGGATATCTTTTCTTAAACATGTTCTTAATCCTGCCCCTCCACCAACAGTGAATTTGATTTGTGGACCGTCCCGCCTACACAGACCAGTGCCGAACAAGGATTATGGGTGGAGCATCTCTCGCTCTCCAGCATCAACGAAACAGGACCCATCGAGTTCACCATAAGTAATGCGGATACGGCCTATGTGGATTTAGCCCATACATACTTGTATGTGAAAGCCGAGGTCGTCAATGGGGATGGCTCCAGAATCGTCGACCAAGCAACGGTGGGCCCGACGAATCTCTGGCTGCACTCTATGTTTCAACAGGTGGATATATTTCTCAGCGACAAACTCTTCAGTGACTCGACCAACACGTACCCCTATCGAGCCTACATCGAGACGCTGTTGTTGTATGGACGAGAGGCTAAAAAATCTTAACTGACAGCCGCTTTATTTTACCAGGACACAGGACACGACAATGCGGGATATAACAAACGGAAGGCTTTGATCGCGAACGGCGTCTCAGTAGATCTCATGGGTCGACTGCACGCAGACATGTTCATGCAAGACCGGTACCTCTTGAACAAGATCCCCATCAAATTACAAGCGTCTAGTCCGTCATTCATAATCCAGCCGTCGTGCATTAGAGAATATCCGCGTCCATAATCCAAAGACCTATTCCATTTTCCACATAACAGTATTAGCACCAAATTCAAAAAGACAATCATAGTATACATAAACATAGGCTTGTTTCCTGCAAGAGAGAAGCGGTCAACAGTTTTCAATGATGCCGGCAAGACATCATGATGTTCCAAAAATATCAAATCCGTATCGCTGATCAGTATTCTTAATCCATAATATTCGTTGTAAAGTCGTCATCTAAAGAATGATGTATCTCAGTCACGCTTTGATTGTGACTGTTCATATGAGTACCATGAGGATCTTGAAGTACATGGGTTCATACGGCCCCTAGCCCCGGGTTAAGCGGAATTAGACACAAGTTACGAAACGTAGCGCCATAGATCTTGCACGCTACGTTCGTATTTTGCTATCAGCATTCGATATGTATCGCCAAATTTGAGAAACTTTGAGTGGAGGCGCTTCGTGGAATAGCCCTGTTTTATAAGTTTCTGCAACAATGTTTTGTGACGTTGATTAAAATCATCACATTTAACACAGGATCTAGCAAATGCTACTAAGCGAGATATGTATACGCCATATGCAGGTCCCACTGGAATATTACTATCCAGAAAGGGATAGTTTACGATGTCGAAATTGTAGTCATCTCTTTTGTCATAAAGTCGACGAGAGAGAATGCCCGCTTCAATTTTATAGAGATAGAGATCTAAATAAGATGTGCCTGTGGGGCTATCTGTAGTTTCCTTCAAATCCAGTGAAGGTGGATATATATCCTTCACTGCGTCATTTATATAGCGATTATCCACAGCGAGAAGATCCGACTGATACGGGCGCCTCCCGTGTCATCCAAGACGCAGTCCTGTATGTCCGAAAAGTGAAACCGAATCCAGCCGTTCAATTGGGACACCTCAAAGCCTTGGAAACAAAACCAGCCCAGTACCCTATCCGACGTGTGCAAACCAAAGTGTTCTCTGTGTCGGCTGGACATATGAGCGCCAACAAAGAAAACCTGTTCCTGGGGGAACTACCCAAGCGATTGATCCTGGCCTGTGTGGAAAATACCAGTTTCAGCGGAGCCTACCCAGAAAACCCGTTTGACTTTAAACATTTCGGCATCAGTTTTGTGGCCCTGCATGTTGATGGACAACAGGTCCCAGCCACGGCCTTAACACCGAACTTTGGGCGCGCGAATTTCATTCGAGCCTATCAGAGCCTGTTTACAGCCACCGGTCAAATCAATCAGGACGAAGGGAATATGATCAGTCGGGAGGACTACGCGAACGGATACACGTTGTTCTGTTTCGATCTGACCCCCACCTTAGAGAACGACCATCAGCTGGCCCTCGCCAAGCAAGGCAATTTACGGTTGGAAATCCACTTTGCACGAGCCCTCCGGAGCACCGTCAATGTGATCTGCTACGCCGAGTTTGACAACATCATTCGAGTGGACAAGGCGCGCAACGTCCTGTGTGACTTTGCCAACTAACATGGATACAGACCAGATAAACACCGTGCTGGAGAATGACCCAGAGACACGTATGGTCTTTCAAGGGGTGTTCGCCCGAGATGTGTTCCCATTAGACCGTATGTATCCTGCTGCTTACGTTCTCAACACAGACCCGATGGATCGGCCCGGTGAACATTGGGTGGGCGTGTACTTGACAGAACAGCAGGACGAATACTTTGACCCGTACGGCCTGCCACCCATCCATCCCGATTTAACAGACTTCATGGATCAAGGCACAGAGACGTGGTGTTGGAACAGTCAAACGTTGCAAAGCCTGACCAGTAGCGTGTGCGGACAATATTGCTTGTTTTACCTGTACCATCGATGCCGGGGAAGAATCTTATCTACCATCGTGCAGATGTTTGACGAGTAACCCAAGGCCGAGGACCGAGATGTACTCGTATATGACTGGGCCGCCCATCATTTCAATGTGCAAGCCCCGTTCTGGGCTTAACTTCGTTCAAGAAAAGCCCCCTGTTCTGGGCTTAAGTTCTTTCACGAAAAGCCCCCTGTTCTGGGCTTAAGTTCTTTCACGAAAAGCCCCCTGTTCTGGGCTTCAGTTTTCACGTGGTTGTTCTCACGTTGTTGTTGTTAGTTATTGTTGAATGAAAAACAAAATGAGATCTCACCAAAAAATCCCTGTCTTGTGTGTTTTCTATATGAGCATAATGCATGAAGGCTATAACAGACATGTGGGGATTCGGTCAAACTGGCTTTGAACACCGTGGGGACAGTAGCCAATCAGTGGCCTAGGATGGGGCCAGATGTAACACATCAATGTCCAGAAAACATTACCCGGATGTACAAGAACCCGGATGTAGGCGCAGACGTGAGCGAAATTCTAGTACCCGTCCATTGGTTCTTTTATCGATCGCTCATTGGCTCTTTTTCTCGACCGCTGATTGGTCCAAATGGAATTGCCCATGCTTCCCAGGTTAATTTACAATCCCCTTTTTGTGTTCAAGCTCTGTATATCAATGCCGCAACATTGTTGCCCAACCTTGCCGAAAGGGAGACCTTTGACCTTTTGACCTGGATGTGACCTTTGACCTTTTGACCCGACATTCACCCGCGCACTTCCGGTGATGCCGCGCAGGCGTGCGGCCGGATAACCCGCGCGCGCTGCGGCCGGGCCGGTCCGGGGAAGACCCGGATGTTAAAAAGGTCCCGAATGTTGAAAAGAACCCGGATGTTGAAGAGGTCCCGGATGTTCTAGTACATGCATTCCATACGTCTAAGGGAAAAATTAGAACTCTTCTGTGTTCGGAGGTCATTCTGAAAACCGGAAGTGACGTCACACACCACCCACCAAACGACGTGACCTGCGCAGTAGAATTTTGAACACGAACGACACACTAGTCCAGGCGGATGCCCCCTCACATATGCTGCACATTGATACCTCACTCGATCCAATCGGCCCAATAGTGGCCCACCTAGACCCCAACACGTCTATTTCCATACGCTTTTCCCACAATTCCCTGTCTGCGCATGCGCAGAACGTCGAAAACGAACGACACACTAGTCCAGGCGGATGCTCCTTCACGAATGCTTCACATTGATACCTCACTCGACTCCATCGGACCATTAGTGGCTCACCTAGACCCCAAAACGTCTATTTCCATACCCTTTTCCCACAATTCCCTGTCTGCGCATGCGCAGAATGTTGACAACGAAGGACACACTAGTCCAGGTGGATGCTCCCTCACGAATGCTTCACATTGATACCTCATACGACTCCATCGGCCCATTAGTGGCCCACCTAGGCCCCAGAACGTCTATTTCCATACACTTTCTCTACTGCGCATGCGCCGCATGACGTCAGTTTCACGTCACATCCAGCCCGTTGGATATTCCCTCACGTATGCTTTACATTGATACCTCACTCGATCCAATCGGCCCACTAGTGGCCCACCTAAACTCCAAAACGTCTATTTCCGTACCCTTTTCCCACAATTCCCTGTCTGCGCATGCGCAGAATGTTGAAAACGAACGATACACTAGCCCAGGTGGATGCTCCCTCACGTATGCTTCACATTGATACCTCATACGACTCCATCAGCCCATTAGTGGCCCACCTAGACCCCAAAACGTCTATTTCTATACCCTTTCTCTACTGCCCATGCGCAGAATGACGTCAGTTCCACGTCTCGCCCAGCCCGTTGGATACTCCCTCACGTATGCTTTACATTGATACCTCACTCGACCCAATCGGTCCATTAGCGGTCCCTACAGATTGCCGAACATTCTCACGAAAACCCACGGTTTTGGAACTACTTTCGGTCCGCGGAGACAGACCGCATCACCGCCAGACCGCACCACCGCGGAGGAATACATGCCCCCAAGGTCACGCCCTATTCATCCAGACCGGAAGTGACGTCATACACTTGCGTAGACCTCCTCATGACCTCCTCATTTCTGCGCACACCACTTTCTCGCGCATGCGCAGTGAGGCGCCAAAGGCTTTAAATAGCCTTTACTTACTACTATCCTGTCGCAAACGCTCATCCTGAGACATCGGTTTAATCGGTGCTGACTGGAGACTCCTTCAACCCATGAGCCCAGCTTGACTGAGGAAGGGAAAAACATACATCTTCCTTTTCGACTTTTTTGAGCTATGAGAAAGGAGCAGCGGAGCCCTATCTGGACAGGACGAACAAATGGGCTAGTGAGCACCTCTAAATAATTCACATTGCACAAAGTTGAAATGGGAACATTCTACAGAAACAGGTCCCGAAATATCCAATGCCGACCTGACAATAACCACATGTGAAGCAGTGCGAGACGTCAGCTCCGTCTGATACGCACTGACAGTAGCAGTTAAATATACCAAGTGAATAACCACATCAGCAATCGACAGGCTGTGGTACCAACTGAGCCGGAGCAAGTACCGAAAGTGACTGTCCAAACTCCGAAATCAGCTTCCGCCGCATGTACGGTCAAACAGTAACGGGACCAAGCGACGACACTGGCTGAATACCAGAATGCGGCAATATCGAGTGCGCCATACCGGGACCAGAGATGGGGGATATGGTTGTGGCAGAAATCCCGAAAGAGCAACTCTTTGGAAGGTATTCGATATCCAAGCTGAGGCCACGATGGCAGACCAGCAACAGAATCAAAACGGTAATGCAGCTGTCGCATAAGAAACATCGCTGGGAACTAAACAGCTTGGCACACCACCATCACAATTCGTCAGCCAAGTATGATGGGTTTGGAAGCACATACCGGAAGCTAGGTCAGGGGCGGTAGCTCCTCTTGTCAGGTCTAAACCACCGGAGGTGGTCGATGAATCGAAACAGCAGCCGTAACGGATAACTGTTCCCAGGCAACTTCACCTCCACAGTGTCCGGCTGGTCAACGTATATTGATTAATCCGAAAGGTCTATTTACAACGGTACGTTTTGTGACTTGGTTCTGTAAAGACCTCATGCACCCTCACATTCGTTTTGTCTTTTTCCAAAAATGCAAACAGACGGATGATGTTAAAGTCACGATAGGAGCGGTCAACTGTGTCCCCAAGCTACCGGTAGGCTATAAGAAATGCTTACATGAACGAGTACTTTACTTGCATTATCTTTAAACGTGTTTAGATAATAATTAGTATTCGTATTGCAAATGTGCTAAGGAAAAAAGCATTACGGTGAGCATTTAGTGGAGCGGAAGTGAGCGTAGTCAACTCGAACAAGAGAGAATCCAGTCAATCCATCCTCAGCCTAGATGATTTTAGTTCAACAGTTTACTTGTTCACAGATCACTTTCGATCCGTGTAATTACAACGCATATAAGGGAAGTGGGAAGAGGTGCCGACATACTGACAGAGCCACATGACTTCACAGTATAGTCTTCTGGTTAACCTATTCTAAAGCACATACCAAGAATCTAACGATGATTCGTGATATGTGTTGTATCTCAGGTACGCTTTTATTGTACCTGTTCATGTGGCAACTTGAATGACATGACCACACGGCCCCTAGCACCGGCATAAGCGGTATTAGATACAAACATAGAGAGCTATGGTGGAAATGCTCTGACAAATCGTATATTGGTAATTGGTGAGCTGTGTCGCAGTGACAACACGTACACTGGGGATTGGTGAGCTGTATAGTTGTCAGATGAAAATGACGGCATCACACTGATAACCACGCTTTATCGTAATGAATATATCAGAAGATTAAGTGGCCTACATTGGTAGCTTAACTAAACCATTCAATGTTTTAAATTTTGAACTGGATCTCGACTGTTAATAAAGTTAACAATGGATGGAAAAGGTTCCTTGGAGCGATGATGTCAAAATAGTGGCATGGGTCCGACTTACGTGCGATCTCACTATTACAAAGGCAGGATCACGTGCGAATCATGGCCTTGTCTCGGCTTCTTATCGTGCCTACGTCGACCGCGAGGCGAAAACAGGGCCACACAAATTGCAATGAAAGCAATACCATACGGCCCTCGACGAAAATAAAGTATTAAAAGTTTAATCTCTGCTTTACGAATGTGAATAAGGTAAGTACTCCTTTGAATGACACCACTCTGCATTGAAACATATGCATCCGTATAACCACTTTGCATCCTTACTATATTTTACACGTGCTTGGCTTTACGAAACTCATAAAAAACGTGCGCGCTATGACAGACACTCAACGAGATCTTTTTTTACATGGATTGACGTCGGCACGCCAGTATACTACATTCGCTGCTCCGGTACCGGAGTGTGATATAGATATGGTTTTAGATATGGTTTCTTCCCGCTGTTTATATCGGGTCGAAACGTTTCCTGTGGAGTCCACGTAGACCTACTTCTGTTTTCACTTAAAACAGGGCGTGATTTGTAAGTTGTTTTATTCAACTAGACACCCGGTTGGACGAACAAAGTTTTCCGAAACTTCTTTATCTTCCAAGAAAGTTACAATACTAAGGTCTAACACAATGTTGCATTCAATGTCAAATTGTAATTATTCCAGAGAAGTTCAGGGGCGAGTTCCGCTCAGCTTACACATGGTGTTGTTCCCTTCTGACCGGTAGACGAACTATTCGGAACAGAAATGACGGGAGTTGCCAGAGAAGCACATTTTCAGGTATTGCTTGTGATTACGCCCTTAAAAGAAGCTACCGTACTAGTTAATGCCACTGACATGTAGCTAATTTTAACATCGCTCCTCTTTCCGTAACCTATATGCGCACAAGTCGCAAACGGATATGTTTCCATCGGCAGTTACCGCAATGTTTCGCTCTGTTCGAATGGACTAAAGTTCCTCCTTATCCGTCACTGTAAAATCCAAAACCCCTTTTGAGGCCCAAAACTTCCAAAAGAGAAAATTCGCCTCACAATGCTGACTGTTTGAACTCGAGTCTAAGAAATAATATTTTACCAAATGGATTAAGAGTTATAGATGAGATTTTCTCGTTTGGAGTTCTTTACAAATATTCTAAGTTTTACACAGGCGCGTAAGGATGAAGTTTAACCCATTTCAAGAGAGCGGAAAGTTGCCATGAGATCTACCGAGTCGTTTGATATGTGGGCTATATAGACGGCATGGTGTAGAGGAAGGAAACGCCAGCAGAGAAAGAGCATTTGAAGCCTCATTGACATTTGAAATTTGCATATGATCTTTGTGATGTCACTTTCTGTTCCGGTTACGTGACCGGAAGTGGCTTTTGACCCTGCGTTTGAGCACAATACCGGATAGCATGGTGCGCATGGCCAAATGTCCCGGTCAAGTGACCGGAACCGGAAGTGGCGCGATAAATGTCAAAGGTCAATAAGGCTTTTCAGAAAGTCCAGTGAGGATAATCTGGTCTACGACAATATCTCCAGCACTATGTTCAGCATAATGGCAAGTGGGGAAATCAAGTACGTCAGCGTGACGTCGGTAGAAAGTCCAGTTGGGAGAATCTGGTCCCCGACACTATCTCCAACACCATGTTCAGCATAATGGCAAGTAGGGAAGCCCCTTTTCTCCACATGTGCTATACCGAGAATGGGATACAAGAGACATGTGGAGATAACTTCGGTCAGGGATCAATAGGCCTCCATTTGCTCCCGTCACCCATGGGATGAATCCATGAAATTTCTTGTGCAGCAAAGTATAGAGCGTCGATATTTGATCGATATTTCTCACGCTGTAGATTACGCCTGGAGAGATCTCGGGGCCGTCGATTGGCATGCGCACTTGGCAGGAAGGACTGTGGTGGACCCACACCATAGATGCCCTGTCTGTGCTACCCCAGAAGCTGCCTTTTTTTCTATTTTCCCAGTGTGCGTGTGTGTATCACTAACCCAGGACCCTGTCGTAAACGCGAGCTCATTCACCTCTACATGCCCACCCCTAAGAGTTAGTGTATAGGGGCGTTTCTTTCACCCACGCGAGTGCGTATCCGAGCGACGCTTTTCTTTCTATACTACTGACGACGTCACAGTCATGTGGCATTGAGCAATATCCCAGTGTTAGTCTACATCACGAGAGCTTGGAGACGATATCCTACATGCCTCATTTGGAACAAGGTTGTTTTATCTATAGTCCAAACAAGCATGCGACCAATATAGAACAAGGATAGCCCATCTATCGCCTAAACAACCCCTGCGTACCGCCAAAATACCATCTTTCTCGACTACTCCACGACTGCGCATGCGCACTTGATGTCCTTTCCGGACGAAACTGACCCTAAATAACGGGCGCTTCAGTATGGCACCCGAGTCGACCAATTTCGACCGCGGATGCCTCACCTATACCTCAAAACGTCCACCACATGTCTTCCTGCCGAGTGCGCATGCGCAAGATGATTTTACCGGCGAAAGTCAACCAACGGCCCTGAGGCCCCTCCCATCCTACTTCACAGGGTCAACCAAACCTATTAAATTCCCAATCTATGCTCCACAAAAAAGTTGACCTCAATTTCCCCAAAACTCTCACACAAACCCCCCCCCCCCCTATTTTTTCGACTGTGTATGCGCAGATCGCAGATTGACGTAACCGGTCAAAATCTCCACCCCATTCTACAGCACTCGGTCACGTGATCGGAAGTGGTCTTTGACCATGCGCACCATGTTTTCCGGTATTGCGCTCATGCACAGGGTCAAGTGACCGGAACCAAAATTGACATCACAAAGTTCATATGCAAATTTCAGAGGTCATTGAGGCTTTAAATATTCTTTCTCTACTACTGATGTCTTGTTTAAATTAGACTAATTTATAGGTAAAAGCACCGCCGTGCAATCAAAATGATATCAAGTGTTTTGTGTAAAAATATCCGGTCTGTCATACATCAATTTGAATTTCAGGTAATGGCATTAGGCAGGCCGGGACTAGTCATCCGCCATACACGGTTATTCCAATGGGAGAAATGTAACGCTACGCTGTACAATAACAGATGGCCATGGTATCCACGAGAGCGTCCCAGCAATTTCAAAACAAAGCCACTTGCACACCCAATTGCAATGAGCTCGGATTCCTGGATGAGTTTGGCCTTCAATACTTTCTTGCTCGTTGGACTTCTATCTTTAATTTTATATTTGGACAAGAAGTGGCCAGAATAAATCGTTCTCTGTTAGGATCGAACTCAATTTCTGATCCCGAGGCAAGCGTCATGAGCCACTGTGAGTTTTGCATGCCGAATGCGGGTTGTGATTTCTTACATACACTTGCCGGCGTGACACTTTGATATGAATAGTCAGGATACCTTCTGTCCTTCAATATGACTGATAGAATACCGTGGATTGATGAAGAAGTTTTTAATTCGAAAGCTGGTATATATGAGATGTATGGATGGTAGGGTATGGATGTCTCGGTGTACGCGATTGTTTTCATTTCACTGTGACATGAAAACAATCGCGTACACCGAGACGCCCCGTCTCATATATACCAGCTTTCGAATTAAAAACTTCTTCATCAATTTTACTATGAAAAGAAGACATTGGGGGAAGGACGGTTCAAAGCTCATTTACTATGGCAAAGCTGGTAACTTTGTAAACAGTTGGATACGCTCCGTCATCATTGTCCTTTATCTCATGACCAGTACCAGCCTTCAAATCAATAGAGAATATAACTGGATTTTGCTGTCGAAGGAAGGCATTGGGAGGCTGATCATTCTCGCAACGTTAGATACTTCGAAATCACTCAACGTTTTCCTTTGCCACAACTTTGATGCCCATATGTTTAATTCCATAGAAATAAGTACCGTTATATATGTCTGTACGTCCGATCTAGGTCAGGCTAGACGTTTAGCTTTATATGTCAGTTAGCATTTGTGGCAGAAATTGATACTTGAAGGAATCCTTGTGTTATTTTTACTTTATCCGTACGCAATTCTTTGCATCGGTTGTCCAATCATACATGTCCGATAAGATTCTGCCAGATCCAGGAGATCATAGATTTGCTGCTAACATCGGCTAAGGGACTTTTCACACCAAATGTGGTGAAGCGGTGCGGGCGACGAGAAAATATATGGAGGATCCACACGGCTGCTGAATGGGAGTACAAATAGCTGACCGCGCGATGTTCAGTGAAACTACACAGAGCACTGCTTATTTGATAGATCCCGTAGCTTTAGCAGCGGAAAGCTCGATTTAAGAATCTAAATGTCCTTGCCCGGAATCCACAGCTTCACGGCCTCACCATATGTCTCCTAATGTAAGGCCCGCCCGACCCAACCGAATCCTGATATATTCCGGGTGATTACATCATGCTACATTTTGTTGAATCCATCCACTACCCCGGGAGCATGTCCGAGCCCCACCCTCTATCTCCTAAACTGAGCTTCGCCCGACGCCATACCTTCATATATTCCGGGGGCTTATACATCATGCTAAACTTAATATTGAACCCATCCACTACTCTCGGGAGCATGTGCCTACCTCCGGTGCACCGAGTCCCATCCTCTCAATCGCCTAAACTTGGCTTCGACCGACTCCATACCCCGATGTGTTCTGGTAGTTTACATTATACTACACTTATTCAATGCGTTGCCCGACCCCATACCCTCATATTTCAATTTTTAATTTTTTAATTAATTTTTAAATCTGAAAGATGTTTATATTATATATATATTAATGTTTTATTTTTTTCATTTAACTTTTTAACTTTTTTTTGATTTTTTTTTTTAGCAATTGCTGTGACTGCAATTTTGGTGTAGTTCTTCTATCCCTCAAACCTCAGGCTGAGCCCCATATGAAGAGTTGGTGTAATTAATATAGGGGAGAGCGGGAAGACTGAACGGGGTGGATTGGGTCATTGCATTACATCATCTACAAATCAATCAGGGACAAATTCATGCGCATGTATTGCTCACTTCATTCGTGTCAATGTTGTGGGAGGTCAGGTGTTAGACCAAATACACGTGAGTTTACATTTGTTTTCATCGTTTAGGGTAAACAAGCTTCTTTTTTTCCAAGTCACCTCCACTCACCTCTGAGTAGTAATATCAAGCGTTCGAATACCTATTAAACTGGAACACGTGCCGTGGAGTGTCCGTCATGAATACATTTCATTTTGTGATTCTTTGTCGCTTTTCCTATCCGCCAGTTGAGGTCAGTATTATAAGTAATTTATTCTTTTATTCTCAATAAACAAATGTGTTAAAAGTTCATGTTAGTTGTCATTTTTGTGTGTCTCATTTCTCTCAGGCGAGTGTCCTGATTCTCCCGATGGTGTCCCATCTTACTTCGAATTTTGACAATTTATCGTCGCGTATCAGAGCTGGCGAAGTTTAATCAAACGCTTAACCAAGTGTTTTATGTGGGAGGCCTTAATTAGTAGTTCGAAGCACAGTTACATATGAGTTACAAAGGGTCATGCTTCCATTCTGTAGTGTCAAGTGTGCCAAACCGGAAATATTGTCCCAGCTCTACGCTGCACATGATATTTTGAAAGTTTCACACGGCCCCTAGCCCCGTGCTATGGTTATAAACCACGCAGTTATTTGCAAGTTGCATCTCATTCCATAATATCGAGAAGCGGCGGTGTCGTTATACCATTCATGTACTGTACACGATAAAGTGGTATAAAGTTGGGGCCTTCGAGCCACAGGTTCAGATTCAGGATAAGGATCAGTGACGCCATCATGATCACGAATAAAAAATGAATCCGGGTCAAAAGAATGAGTAAGGGTCAAAATAATGAGTAAGATTCAAAATAATGAGTAAGGGTCAAAACATGAGTAAAGAAAAAAATGAGAAACCACTTCAAGTTCAAGGACTCGATCAATCAAAATCATGTATGTGGCCACCATATTTCACCACTCATTTGCGTACACTTCGCCATCCATAAGATAGCTTGCGAATCATGAGTCTCCATTATTGCGGAGCGATATCCGGTATATTACGGGAGTCTGTTCGGCCTTCATCCGGCAGAGAACAGACTCGAGAAATCTGATAAATTACAGGTTTTCAAACCACTTGGGAAACAGATATAGGCTAGGCTTATACAAAATATATAGGTATAAATAACTTTCGTATCACCCAAGAGGTGTGGTAGATCTGTAATTTTCAAAAGTAGGGCATCACATGATTCGAAAATGGCGAGTTACGTTGGGGTTACGTCGGTAGACTTTAGCTGATTGGCTGACGAAGTCACGTGGTATTGATTTCTGGAAATTCCCTCTCGCACTTGCCGAAAGTAGGGTGTAAATGGATACACACGATCCCAGGGTCAGTCTTACCGCGTATAGATGACCGAGGTTACAGGTTGTTCACCACTTAGTCAGGATGCATTGAATTGCGCGCTCTGGAAGCAGAACAGCCAGTAGAAATATATTTTCACCCAAAACAGCAGAATTATATGGAAGCCGATAGCGGAGACTCGCGTTCTCGCTATCTCGCCCTGTAGATTTGGCCAGGCGAGATGGCGAGAATACGAAAATTAGGGGCGCGAATGGCCGATAGCGGCCATTTGAAGGTCGCGACTCGAGTACACGAGAACATGCGAACGATGCCATTCGCGTGCCGCGACCTACCATTCGCGTGTTCTCGTCCTCTCGCATACTCGCCTCAGGATAGGTCGCAGCACGCGAACACGCGAACGGAGCTTCCGTTCCAGCTGATACGCATACCCGGAAGAGAATTAGTCACGATGTCCCTTCCGGATCCGCGCATGAACTGAACCGGAAGCACCGTTCGCGTGCTCGCGTGCCGCGTGTCGTGTTATGAATCTGGACTGACACACGAAGGCAGGATGCGAAGGCAGGATGCGAAGGACGAAGGCAGGATGCGAAGCTCGAAGTCAGGATGCGAAGGTAGGATGCGAAGGATGAAGGCAGGATGCGAAGCGCGAAGCCAGGATGCGAAGTGCGAAGCCAGAATGCGAAGCGAGAATTCAGGATGCGAAGGACGAAGCCATGATGCGAAGCGCGGAATCGGGATGCGAAGGCAGGATGCGAAGGACGAAGGCAGGATGCGAAGCGCGAAATCAGGATGCGAAGCGCGAACTCACAATGCAAAGACTGGAAGCGAAGCTCGAAGTCAGGATGTGAAGACAGGATGCGAAGCGCGAAGTCAGGATGCGAAGTGCGAAGCCAGGATGCGAAGCTCCAAGTCAGGATGCGAAGGCAGGATGCGAAGTGCGAAGCCAGGATGCGAAGCGCGAAGTCAAGATGCGAAGTGCGAAGCCAGGATGCGAAGCGCGAAATCAGGATGCGAAAGCAGGATGCGAAGCGCGAAGTCAGGTGCGACTTCGCGCTTCCCGTCCTGCCTTCGTTCTTCGCATCCTGGCTTCGCCACTTGGCATCCTGCCTTCGCCACTTCGCATCCTGCCTTCGTGTGTAGGTCCAGATTCATAACACAATACAGCGATATCCATTCTCTGCCATCATAATCCTGAGGCGAGTATGCGAGAGGGCGAGAGTACGCGAATGGTAGTTTGCGACTCGCTAATGGCATCGTTCGCGTGTTCTCGTGTTATCTTGCCGCGACCTTTTTGATGGCTGCTATCGGCCATTCGCGCCCCTTATTTTCGCATTCTCGCCATCTCGCCTGGCCAAATCTACAGGGCGAGATAGCGAGAACGCGAGTGACCGCTATCGGCTTCCATAGAATTACACTTCACTGACTGGAAATTAGGTAGGTGATCAGCCAAGAACTAATTAGTTTCAGGTCTTAATTCGTTCATTCACCGAAGACTTCATTATTTCAGATGTATGGTGGGCACCATCCGGCCAATTTCTACGTTCCCACTGCGAGTCCGAAGTGGGAACGTAGACATTCGCTTGATAAAATGAAGATGGGTGGTCCCGAAATGTCACACACACTAGACGAAAAGCATTTTCGTCACACTTGTAGGGTATAAAGATCTCTTGGTCTCGCTTGTAGAGCTATATTTTTCGGGATGAATAAATTGTTGGGTTTCTGATCAGATTATTATTATTTATCAGAGCTTTTCTTCTAAATTGGAAGCGCGCAGCATTGTGTGCCTATGATGTCCACAATTAATCGAACTTGTATTATCTGATTTACAAGTTAAGGTTGCTTTACGACCACTCCTGCATGGAAAGCTGTGTAATCTGGATATAGAATTACTCCACTTCTGTCCGTTTCGTGTTTTCATGGTTATTTGTATAGTGACAGTAACAGATTGAAGCCCTGAACAGACTTGATTTATTTGTCGCTTTCGTCCTGTTCATTGTAGAGTTATCGGTACCGGCTACTGTTTATTGCGGATGCACCATGTCTACCAGGAGAGATCGATCATATCTGATCACAATTTTAATTGAAGGTGACGGTCTTGAACATTACTATTCCCTCAGTGACTAATAATAAGCTGTATTTGGTGGCAATGAATATCAGCTCTGAACAATCTGGAGAGCTTTTATATACCCGTCTATAGACGAGCTCGTATGTTGTGATCACGATTTCTGTCCGTCTGTCGGTCGGTTAACTTTTGCGTGTCCGTGCGATATCTCCAGTTCCAGGTCATGGATTAGTACCAAACTTTGGATATACTTTATCCATGGGTCAAATAGGAACCCTATTCATTTTGAGGTCAAAAGTTCAAAGGTCAAGGTCACTGCTTGAAAAATCCGTAAATCCTTAAAAAATGTTATGTTTTAATGCTATAAATACAGACTGAATTCTGACTCACTTATCCATTGGTTAAATGAGGTCTATGTTTTAGCAGCGTGGGCGTCCACGAAACATATCTTGTTGTCAAGGCCAACAGAGGATATAAGCGAGCGCTGGCGAGGCAGGAAATCGCTGTATACTGACGGTTTTGAAATACCCATGCACAAATGGCCCTTCAGCAGGATGTTGGTGGCCTCGAAACCGCCGCTATCTCGCCATGTAAGTTTCAATTTCGACTTGAAGCGTGAGATCACGATTCGCAGCGCGACTTCACTGACGTTCAACACCACGGTGGCAGGTCAATCGGCCCTCTGGGAGAGGAAAGTGCATTCTGGGATCGATGTAACCACGCTGTTGAGACGGAAATGTCAGCTACCGGTGATTAAGGTGAGAAATGATCGCGTGTATTTTGATTATTACGGGCGATAATCTTGCCCGATATTTTGCTTTGAAGGCACACATCAACATAGATTCAGGATTCACTTTCATACAATGTATTCATAAAGCATATGACCACGAGAGCGTGTACGGCTCGGACACTACATTTGCCAGAGCGAATAAAACGTGCCAAATTGGACCGCAAAATAGCAATTTAAAGAAATTGAGGTCACCGAGAGCCTTCGTTTTCCGCCGTAGGAAATATATCGATGGTGTAATCATATGCAAAACGTTGTTCAACAGTGGCAATGGGATTACACGTCTATTTATGGGTTTAAATAATTGGCGTATGTAACCCGTTTGCAGGTTTGCTCACACAGTCAATGGTGTTGATTGTAACGCAGATGTCATGAGTAACAGACGCTTCGGAAACACTGCTTCATCGCCGGTGAATGCTTTTATTACCTGCGGCACACAGGTCTACGAGAGGCTCTCGTGTTGTTGTTGTTCTTGTACTTTTGAAATACGCGTGCGCTAAGAGGGTGTGATCTCTGCATCACTTTTCAACCTCCGATCTCACATGACAACCCTGTCTCCAGGCACTTTGGAATTCATTTGGAACTTATCTGAAATATTCGGTGGAATGAATTATTGCTTCGTTGATTTTCGTTCAGACGTAAATTCTCTTACGACAAGACCAATTTCATCTGCCGTTCAGTCGCTTAAAACTGACGATCGACATATCATTGTCTTCAGGTATTACCATTTTAACTCAACAGTATATATACACGTTTTAAGATCCTTGAATTGCTTAGATACAAATTAGGATGAGCCGCAAGCTTGTCAGTGGTTCAACTAAATTGCATACAGTCATAGGCGGCTGTCTTAGTAAGTAGAAAAATAAGTTGACTACTTCTAGTAATCATTTTATGGACCCAATCTAGATAATTTGAGTAACGCATTGTCATTATGATTAATAATGAATACTACTTGGTATCAATTTTTAGATCATGCATCATGAAAACAAACGTAACAATTACGTTTCAGAAATTAGTGAAACTCCGAACTTTCGCCGGGTAAAGATTTTTAACTTTGGTATGATGTTTAGCTTTAGCCCCCAAGTAATTCGCATATATGAAAATATGTTTTGAAAGGAAGAATAAATTAATCCTCTGTGGGAATCGAATCGATGACCCCCCCAATCTCTGGAGTTGCACTTAACCTCTTACATGTAGCTATGCCGACTCACTGATGTGTCTGATATTTTTGTCATTTGTCTGCTTAGAGTTCTCTCCCCTTGACCGTATGTCGAAGTTTGCGCTACGGAGCTCTTCTGTACATTGAGGTACTATTGTCAGACGGTCAGACAAACACGGAAGGTAGAAGTTTGTCAGTCAGGGTTATCCTGGTACAGCGGTACAAGGGTAAAGGATAGGGTAAAGGTGGACCCTCAGGGCATTTGAGGGTCTTTTCATACCCTGGTGGCAACAGAATTGTTGAGTCTACCCTGTGTCAGATCATGTGTACCGAATAAAGACTGGTTACCAGGCACACAAACTATTATTGACTGTCTCTATGCAACGAACGAACCCGCTTGGTCTCATCTGGTGTCAGAAGTGGAGTAGAGACATGTATAGCAGCAGTTACTTTTATAATCGGGTACCAACCAGGCAGAATACCAGTCATAACTATGGATGCTAACAGTGCTGGTGGATCCCAGTCAAGAAGGGATGATCAGGCTGAATTAGAGCTGGTGAGACTTCGCCAGGAAATGGATGAGTTGAGAATACGGCTAGCAGAAGCAGGTCAGGGGGTGGCACAACCACCTTCAGCTGCTCGGATAGTATTACCTCCCCCAGTGAAACTGCTTTTATTTGCGGGAAAAGAGGATCCGGCGATTTGGATAGAAAGGGCAACAAGGACAATAGCTAGCCAGCATCTAGAAGGACAGGCAGCTGTTCTCTTCTTGCGAGACTACCTACAAGGTGTAGCGGATACTGAAGTCCGACATCAGTCACCTGAGACTGCTGATGAACTGTTTGAGATTTTGAGGGAAGTGTTTGGTAGTCGAGCCAGAGTTCTACAATCGATGCCAGCACTCAATGAAAACTGCGACAGAATACTCACATGCACTGGTACCAATAGCTGATAAAATGAAATTAGAACCAGCTGGTAGGGAACAGATCCTAAGTAAACAGTTCATTGAAGGAGTAAGGCCAGCAACTCTCCAGAAGTTGCTGAAGCGACGTGCCAGGGGTAACAGTGGACAAAAATTATTGCGTCTTAGGCAGACGGCATTGGATGAAAGTGAGGAATCTACCTCTAACAGAGCATATGTGAAAGAACCTGTGCCGAACACTATGTGAACATGCATGCTAAGGTAGATGATACACCTGCATGGGCTGGTGAACTTATTGAACTTACAAAACAGCTAGTCCTCACAGAATATGCCCCCTACATATGGTTCCTCACATAATGTGCCCCTCCTTATATTTCCTCGCAGAATATGCATGTCCCAGCACTGAATCAATACCCCGATTATGTTCCCCCAAACCGTCCATCAAATTACAAGCGTCCAGTCCGTCATTCACAATTCAGCCGTCGTCCATCAGAGAACATCCGCGTCCATAATCCAAAGACCCATTCCATATTCCATATAACAGTACCAGCACCAAATTCGAAAAGACAATCATAGTATACATAAACATAGGCTTGTTTCCTGCAAGAGAGAAGCGGTCAACAGTTGTCAGTGATGCCGGCAAGACATCATGATGTTCCAAAAATATCAAATCCGTATCGCTGATCAGTATTCTTAATTCATAATATTCGTTGTAAAGTCGTCATCTAAAGAATGATGTATCTCAGTCACGCTTTGATTGTGTCTGTTCATATGAGTACCATGAGGATCTTGAAGTACATGGGTTCATACGGCCCCTAGCCCCGGGTTAAGCGGAATTAGACACAAGTTACGAAACGTAGCGCCATAGATCTTGCACGCTACGTTCGTATTTTGCTATCAGCATGCGATATTTATCGCCAAATTTGAGAAACTTTGAGTGGACGCGCTTGGTGGAATAGCCCTGTTTTATAAGTTTCTGCAACAATGTTTTGTGACGTTGATTAAAATCGTCACAGCCAAGACAGGATCTAGCAAATGCTACCAGACGAGATGTGTATACGCCATATCCAGGTCCCACTGGAATATTACTGTTCAGAAAGGGATAGTTTACGATGTCGAAATTGTAATCATCTCTTTTGTCATAAAGTCGACGAGAGAGAATGCCCGCTTCATTTTTATAGAGATATAGATCTAAATATGATGTGCTTGTAGGGCTGTCTGTAGTTTCCTTCAAATCCAGTGAAGATGGATATATATCCTTCACTGCGTCATTTATATAGCGATTATCCACAGCGAGAATATCGTCTATATAGCGTTTGGTGAATGAGAAGGAACGGGCTTTGAATGGATCGGTTTTTGAAAGCGCCTGCATATAGTCATATTCATAAGAGAACAGATACAGGTCAGCCAACAGGGGTGCACAATTATTACCCATTGGAATACCTATATGCTGCTGATATATTGTGTTGCCAAATTTCACATAGATATTTTTAATGAGAAATTCAAGCAACTCTATAAACAAAGAAACACCCCATGAATGATATCTCTTGTATGTAGTAGAGCTAAAGAATGCTTTATGGCTTCCGACATCAATATATCTACGATCAGTTTTCTTGAACACAGATACTATTAATGAACTTAGACGGTCAATAAGGTCCTGATGAGGGATTGTAGTATAGAGAGTCGAGAAATCTCATGTGGATACATGTCTGTACGGTATGTGACCTTTAGCATCAGGTTCTTCCGTAAGACATTTTGAGTTTTTCAATATCCACATACATTCAACGCCAGAGTTCTTAGAAATAGTGGCGCAATACCTTTCCCAAAATGCTTTTACCTCTTGAAGGGCCCTCGTCAATAGGGTTGAAAGAAGCTTGGTGGTGCAGCTTCTAGAACCAGCTATGAATCAAGCTTTGTATGGTGATTTATGCATTTTGGGAGTCCAGTATACTTTTGGTATGTCGTTATGATTGGCTGGAAGACAAATATCTCTTTCCCTAAGAAACTTTTTGTGATTGTTAAATAAATCTTCCAGAGTAAATGCAGTTTGAGAGTAAGTAGACGTATTTGATGAAGATATGTCTACACTCAATTCTTTAACCAGAACCTGGTAATAGTAATATTTACATATGAATATTATATTATTCGGAGCTTTATCTGCTGGGACTATGACGAATTCACTCTGGAGATTTGCTAGAACTTCTTGCGAATTGAGGTTTCTCAGTACTTGTTTTGCTTGGGGAAGAGTACTTCTGTCAATATGGCGGATTGTTTCAACGACCTTGCTCTTGGTGAGGTCCAGCCAATCAGCGAGTACTGTAGGTTCAACTTGTTCTCGCTTAGACCAATCAATAACGTACTGTTCTAATGCAGACAGGACTATCTTCTGGTCGGCCTTCAGATTTATTCTTCTTGGTTCTCTATATTTAGGTCCTTTCATCAGGAGTAATTTCAGATCCTTATCACTCACCACATCAAGATCACCAGTCACAATATGTTTGCATGGTGTATAGATAAAGTTCGACGATTCACAATCACAACTATAGCCTCCTGACGTGTATAAGTTCCAGTCAAACTCCTTGACAGCATTGGAGTAATTGAATATTTTGGTGGCTATAGATTTAGTATACTTATATGAAATGCAAGGAGGTTCTGTAACTTAAAATAGTTTGGTACAGCGTTGCGTACCTCTGGATCATTCAGGATTCGAGGTAAATTAATAATGTCCAGTCCTTTATCTAAGTAGTTGAGTTTCAAGAAAAGCCGATCTTGAGATGTTTCGATTATGTTCACTGGACGATACAACCGAAAATACGCTATATCTTGACATACTTTACTGATTTTTGGTGGTATTATATTTCCTGAAGACGCAGATTGTTGTATATCTCTGGCTATTTGATCTAAAGCTCTCAGAGGTAACGCATACAGAACTGCCTAAGATGCAAGAATGTCTCTTACGAGAATGCTAGAGGTAAAGACTCTAGATGCTACTACTGTTCTAAACCCGGTCAGTGGAAGCGGGACTGCTTAAAGAGGAAGTGGGACTTGGTGTTTCTATGAACAGGCGCAATGAAAGCTTGACTGAGATACATCATTCTCCAGATGACGACTTTACAACGATTATTATGGATTAAGAATGCTGATCAGCGATACGGATTTTATATTTTTTGGAACATCATGTTGTCTTGTCGGCATCATTGAAAACTGTTGACCGCTTCACTCTTGCAGGAAACTAGCCTATGTTTATGTATACCATGATCGTCTTTTTGAATTTGGTGCTAATACTGTTATTTGGAATATGGAATAGGTCGTTGGATTATGGACGCGGATATTCTCTAATGGACGCCGGCTGAATTATGAATTATAAACTGGAAAAGGAACAGGGACGTGGTTCCCGATCTGGAACCCAGAACTATGTATCAGGCGCGCAGAACTTATGACGCCAAGTAGTTGGTGGATGCCCCATAGCCGAAGCATATATTGCAGGGCATCAAGTGACATGTTTGTTGGACACTGGGTCCCAGGTTAGTACCATCACTGAATCGTACTACAATGAATTTCTTGGTGACCGCACATTGGAACCTGTACATTGGTTAACGCTAGTTGCTGCAAATGGGCTAGAATTGCCTTATGTAGGGTGTATTGTCACAACAGTTCAGATTTGGGATCAGGCTGTGAATGATATAGGTGTCTTAGTTGTAAAGGATTCACCTAATTTCTCGGATCGTTCCACAGAACGTCCTTGTACAATAGGCATGAATGTCCTTAACCATGTTCTTAACTTGCAGAAGACAAACTGTTCCACTTGTGTCAATCGAGGAGTGCAACACGCAGCGAGCCAAGTTCGTCCGTACAGCTGGGGACAGGGAAGTCTTGATCCTTGCTGCAACTACTGCACGCGTGAAGTGCACAGGGGCGCCACAAGAGAGACGTACCCTCGTCGAGCCACTCCGACAACCACTGGCTGGTGGTCAGGTGATGGTAGCTCCTCAATCACACTGATAAAGACATATGGCTACCCCGGAGAACACGCTTGGGTGTTGCAATGGATTGTACCATGGTAGAGGAAGTGGATGTGACAGTTGAGGTGAACCGTATCATGGTCAGTTCGGTGAAGGGTGACAGTTGTGTCCCTGCTCATGGCTTCGAGGATTTTGACGGGACTCCTCAGGAACTGCAACGAGCCAATGGCATATTCCAGAAATTTGGGGATGTGTTCTCTCCAGGGTTGGGGAAGACCCAGTCAACTGTGCATAGAATTCCCACTACAGATAACATTCCTGTGAATACTCCTAATCGAAGGATACCTCCCAACTTGGTGGGGAAAGTAAAGTCCCGAATTCAGGATCTGCTGGATCAAGGTGTTGTGAGGCACAGTAGCTCGAGTTATGGAGCCCCTCCAGTATTGGTACGCCAAAAGAATGGGGACATACGGATGTGCATTGACCACCGGAAGTTAAATAGCAAGACGTCGCGGGACGTACACCCGATTCCAAGAATTTAGGAATCGCTTGATGTGATGTCGGGCGCACGCTATTTTCCAACCATAGACTTAAAATCTGCTTAAAACCAGATTGAAGTGGCAGAAGAAGATCGACACAAGACCGCGTTTTCTACAGCGTTCGGTCATTATGAGTATAATCGTATGCCGCTCGGGCTTACGAATGCCCCGGCAACATTCCAGAGGCTGATGATGAACATCTTCCAAGAAGATCTGATGGAAAGGTTAATCGTGTACCTCGGCGATATAATCATCTGGTCGACAGACATCGGTGAGCATCTGGATCGCTTGGAATATATCCTCAGCAAGCTGCAACAGCATGGGTTAAAGGTTGAACTGGATAAGTGTAACTTTTTCAAGTCGGAGGTGAAGTTTCTGGGACACGTGGTATCCAGGGCTGGGGGATCGACAGATCCAGAGAAATTCAAAGTGGTGACGGAATGGCCAATTCCCACAACCTTGAGGAAGGTGAGGTCATTTCTATGATTCTCTTCTTACTACCGGTGATTTGTAGAAAGGTTTGCTTCTCTTGCTTCCCCACTTCACGACACCATAAGCCAGTGTGGAGAACTGAAAGAGGGGAAAACGCAAACCAAAAACCCAGCAAGGATTGTGACATTACACATCTCTGGAATGACAAATGTCAGGAGGCATTTCAGTCACTTAAAGACAAGCTCACAAGCCCGCCGATTTTGGCATTTCCAGACTTCACACACCCGTTTGTGCTCGAAACTGATGCAAGTAATTCTGGACTAGGAGCTGTACTTAGTCAGGAGCAGGATGGCGAAATTAGAGTGATCGCTTATGCATCTCGGGGTCGTCGTCATCCAGAAAGACGAGCAGGGTATTCCAGTCAAAAGATTGAGCTGTTAGCTCTCAAGTGGGCAGTGAGTGATAAATTCAAACCATTCTTGACAGGTGCCAATTTCGTTGTCTTTACGGACAATGACCCGTTAACGTACTTGTTGTCAGAAAGTAAAGTGCCAGCGCTCGAACAGAGATGGGTGAATAAGTTGGCAGGATTTAACTTCACGTTCCGGTTCAGGTCTGGAAAATCAAATGCTGCAGCTGATGTTTTATCCAGATTGCCAGCTGCAGATCAGATGTCAGATACGATTGAGTCAGGTAGACCACCTTTTATGAAAGCATTTCCGTACCGGAAGAGCTACAGGAAGCCGCGTTGCAGAGTATTTGTGTGCAGTTGAACACAGTGGAAGCCACTACAGACCGTGATAGTACCAATGTTTCCACCGGTCTACCTCGTTGGGACAGTGAAAGTATGTCCAAGTATCAGAAGGAAGACCCTGTGCTGGGAAGACTGATGCATTTCCAGAGACTAGGCCGCCGCCCCACACCAGCTGAACATGCCAACGAGCCTAGAGCTGTGTTACTGCTGCTGAAGCAGTGGGGTCGTATTGTTATTAAAAACGGTGTTGTATCGACAGATAACAACGGTGAGCCCATGTTGAAGGAGAAGGTACTCCAGGAACTCCACGATTCCGCTGGTCAGCAAGGTGCAGAACGCTTAGAAGCGCTGATACGTGGACGGTGCTGGTTCCTTGATATTGCAAAACATGTAGAGAATTACATCAATGGTTGTGAAAGGTGTGTTCGAGGCAAAGGGCCATACTTACCTGCACGGACATCATTAGGTCGACTGGTGGCGACTAAGCCAATGGAGGTTGTATCCATGTATTTTAGCGTGGTGGAGAAGGCCAAAGAACATTCTAGTAATTACAGACTGGCTTACAAAATTTACCGTTGCAGTACCAACACGTGACCAGCAGGCTACAACAGTGGTTCAGGCCCTGGTGCGTGAATGGTTCAACCATTATGGAGTGCCACAACGTCTGCACTCAGACCAGGGTAGAAATTTTGACGGAAATGTGATTGCAGAACTCTGTAAACTATACGGCATACGCAAAACTCGCATCACACCATACCACCCAGAAGGCAACGTTCAAATTGAGCGTTTCAATTGGACACTACATGACCTATTGTGCACTTTGCCAGAGAAAATGAAACGCCAGTGGCCCGATCACTTACAAGAACTGTGTTTCGCATATAACGCGACCCCTCATGCAAGCACAGGGTACAGCCCCTACTGCCTCTTATTTGGGCGACAGGTGAGTCTTCCAGTGGATCAGCTACTCGGAACAGGACAGGAGGATGACGACTCCAATGAAGGTGATTAAATTTACAGTGACTGGGTGTCGGTGCATCAAGCACGACTTTGGCAGGCACGGCAGCACGTCCAAGAACACCTGGAAAGAAAGTACAGAGCCAGGAAGCAACGTCATGAGAAGAGAGGTGTTGCTACTCCTATCAAGGCCGGGACCCTGGTTTACAATCGACAACACTTACCTGGACGACGCAAAATCAGACAAATTCGGGTCGAATGTCTATAAGGTGCTGGATCACCATGATAGGGTGTACATACTGGAGGCAGCAGACGGAACAGGACCACTCAGACGAGTAGGTCGCAGAGAAATAACCCCCGTTGAACTTGGTTATCATGACAGTGCAAAGGCTGCTCAAGAGCAACAGCCTACCATCATGACTGCACCAAACACTATTGCTGATGACCAAGATTGTCCTTGGACTATGTCATTCTTTTGCCAACAGAACCTGCAGCACAGGCAACGGAGAATGGGGATCGCCCATCAAGATCTGGTAATGATCAGAGTTTGCAGCCTGGACAATTTCGCCGAAGTACTCGAACTACGGCAGGAACACATTCGAATTACAAGCGTCTAGTCCGTCATTCATAATCCAGCCGTCGTCCATTAGAGAATATCCGCGTCCATAATCCAAAGATCTATTCCATATAACAGTATTAGCACCAAATTCAAAAAGACAATCATAGTATACATAAACATAGGCTTGTTTCCTGCAAGAGAGAAGCGGTCAACAGTTTTCAATGATGCCGGCAAGACATCATGATGTTCCAAAAATATCAAATCCGTATCGCTGATCAGTATTCTTAATCCATAATATTCGTTGTAAAGTCGTCATCTAAAGAATGATGTATCTCAGTCACGCTTTGATTGTGACTGTTCATATGAGTACCATGAGGATCTTGAAGTACATGGGTTCATACGGCCCCTAGCCCCGGGTTAAGCGGAATTAGACACAAGTTACGAAACGTAGCGCCATAGATCTTGCACGCTACGTTCGTATTTTGCTATCAGCATGCGATATGTATCGCCAAATTTGAGAAAATTTGAGTGGAGTCGCTTGGTGGAATAGCCCTGTTTTATAAGTTTCTGCAACAATGTTTTGTGACGTTGATTAAAATCATCACATCTAACACAGGATCTAGCAAATGCTACTAAGCGAGATATGTATACGCCATATGCAGGTCCCACTGGAATATTACTATCCAGAAAGGGATAGTTTACGATGTCGAAATTGTAATCATCTCTTTTGTCATAAAGTCGACGAGAGAGAATGCCCGCTTCATTTTTATAGAGATAGAGATCTAAATAAGATGTGCATGTAGGGCTATCTGTAGTTTCCTTCAAATCCAGTGAAGGTGGATATATATCCTTCACTGCGTCATTTATATAGCGATTATCCACAGCGAGAAGATCGTCTATATAGCGTTTGGTGAATGAGAAGGAACGGGCTTTGAATGGATCGGTTTTTGAAAGCGCCTGCATATAGTCATATTCATAAGAGAACAGATACAGGTCAGTCAACAGGGGTGCACAATTAGAACCCATTGGAATACCTATATGCTGCTGATATATTGTGTTGCCAAATTTCACATAGATATTTTTAATGAGAAATTCAAGCAACTCTATAAACAAATAAACATCCCATGAATGATATCTCCCTACCACCTTCCACGGTCAGCTGTGTGAACTGATATTGTAGGAACTCTTCTGTACATTGAGGTACTATTGTCAGACGGTCAGACAAACACGGAAGGTAGAAGTTTGTCACTCAGGGTTAACCTGGTACAGCGGTACAAGCTGCACGGTAAAGGTGGACCCTCGGGGCATTTGAGGGTCATTTCATACCCTGGCGGCAACAGAATTGTTGAGTCTACCCTGTGTCAGATCATGTTTACCGAATAAAATCTGGTTACCAGGCACACAAACTACTGTTGACTGTCTCTATGCAACGAACGAACCCGCTTGGTCTCACTGATAATACTCAAAACTGACTAATATTTAATTTCCACGAAAGAGAAAGAATAATTTAACCGTCAACGAGAATCGAACCCACAACCCCTCCAATCCGTGGAGTTGCTCTTACCCTCTGAGCTATGACGGTTCATAATATTCCCGTGAATCATCACAATGAAGGCTAATCGGTAACACAATGTGCGAAACTGGCATGCCAATTTGATATAGGGTTGTTCAATTGTTTCAGCACAGGCTTCTCATCTACGTCTGTTAGAAGATGAGTAAGAGGGTCCTGTGCTCGAACAATACATCATAGTTGTGCAGTTATATTGTGCACTTTTACGTACAAGCATGAAATTTGGCACATAGCTATTTTGAATGATCCTCTTTCATTGGTTCTACACTTCACAATTTAAGTTAGTTTTTCCATGGAAGTACGCCATATATTAGCAGATACCGACCATAAAAACGATCTATTTTACCTCGTCCTCACAAGCTAGTGCCTTGATTTCCTGGTGGAGTTTTTGAGTTTGATTTTGATACTAAGATACCTTTCATATTGACTTGAACTTGGCAGTCATTTTCGTGAATGCAATAATTTGATGTACCGAAAGATAATGACGAGAACAGTGATCAATTCCACATCATTCTTTTACACACAGACCTTATTCAGTGAACTAGCTCTGAAATTTAGCACTTAAATCACCCAATGACTTAACCCAAGTGGCAAACATATTCGCGAATTGAATATAGGGCGATATGCATAGATACTGACTAGAAATATTTCTTATTTGCGGAATTTGATTTTTAAACAAAGAAATTAATAAAATTAGCAACCTTCGAAAAGGCTTGGCCGAACATGTCAGATGAGATAATATTTCCCAAGAATGAAAGCCGACTACCTCTCACAGAAGGCGTAACGCTCCTCCCTACAAGGGCGTCTTGGGTCAGATCGAGGTTCTGTCAGAAATTCGCGTGAAACCTCTCATAAGATGATCTGCCAGTAATCTGCAAGGATATCTGGATCACCTGCTATATTCTAACAGCTAGTTTCATTCAGTTGTTGAGCTAATTTCAACTCCAAACGCATGTACTATTCGTTTCTGATGACAATCGGGAAATTGTACATACGCTAACAGGATCACGAAAACAGTAGGAGACATTTGTATATTATAGCAATCCTTGGAGTATGTATTATTCAAAACGATATATTTTCAGGAACAACGAGAAACCACATTTCTCAAAACTTCAAAAGATCTCCAGCTGACATTTTACAATACCTGCAAATTCTCAAATACGTGGTTACATTGTATCCCAGAATGCACTTTCCATATGCAACTGGTGATTGAGAAGAAGCCTGATTAATTTGACTGACCGTGGCCTATTTTATCAAGGTCAAATTCTATTTGTTGCTGTATCCTGAGGAATCATGGTTCGGCTCTTCCAAATTTACACTACAGTAAATGTGCAAAGTTCTGTTGGTTAATTAGAAGGTTATTGAAGTTGACCAACCTTGACCTATTTCATCAAGGTCAAGTTCTAGTTTATACAGTATATTTTAAATGGTTATAGTTAGGCATGCACGGGCGTATATTAGGCCCATAAGGGCCGTGTTGGTATTGTATTAAAAGTACGCTACCGTACTGATGTCGGATTTTGGTAGAGGTATACCAGACCAGTTAACAGGAACGGCGTTGTCCATTTTTTAATGGGTAAAATGGGAGACAAACTGGAGATACTGCCAGCATCAACAACAATGTCAACAGACGGACAGACAGTACTATTTCATTACTCTAGACAAGGTTTACTGTTGAGAGCATTTCATTTCCTAACTGTTGTGCGGAAGCGATTTCCACTGCAAACATTCAGGTTTATGGCAAGCCGTTTTGGTATTTATTCCTTTATTTTTGATATCAAAAATTCTTTTTTTGATATCAAAAATAAATGTGCGCCGTTTTGGTATTTAATCGGATAATTGTTGATATCAAAAATACTATTTTTGATATCAACAATTCTATTTTTGATATCAAAAATTCTTTTTTTGATATCAAAAATAGAATTGTTGATATCAAAAATAGTATTTTTGATATCAAAAAAAGAATTTTTGATATCAAAAATAAACCGTTTATTTTTGATATCAAAAATTCTTTTTTTGATATCAAAAATAAATGAATAAATATGGCAAGCCGTTTTGGTATTTATTCCTTTATTCTTGATATCAAAAAAAGAATTTTTGATATCAAAAATAAATGTGCGCCGTTTTGGTATTTAATCGGATAATTGTTGATTCTCTCGCCTCCTGTACAGCTGACAATGCATTTTGTACAACATTTCTAACAACAGCGTTAGCCTGAGTTGGGTTACCCGAATCAGCCATTCTCCATTTTTTTTTTTGGCGCCAAACGACGGGTGTCGGTACTGAGGAGTGAAATTGTATCAATCAATAAACAAGGGAAAAATTTCGATTGAATGATAGCTCTTGAATATATGAACAACCAACGACAGAATTTGTGTAATTTGCATTATGATTTTTATGAGTTATTTTGTATGGTAGCACTTTTTGAGATGAAGCCAAAGATGGGAGATAAATCTTGGTAAGGGAGAGCGCATTATTTCCATTTTGGCAGGCCCGTAGCCAAGGGGGGGTTTCTGGGTTCGGGCGAACCCCCCCCCCTTTGGAAATATTATATACTTTTCTCATATAAATGCCCTTTCCAAACACTGAAGCGAACCCCCTATTTACCCCTTTTCCCATACAGCGAACCCCATGATGTGCCCTTTTGGAGTGAAGGCGAACCACCCCTCGGTAAATCCTGGCTACGGCCCTGTTTGGTGTAAGTGGTCCTCTATTTTTGATATCAAAAATAAACGGTTTATTTTGGATATCAAAAATTCTTTTTTGGATATCAAAAATAGTATTTTTGATATCAAAAAAAGAATTTTTGATATCCAAAATAGTATTTTTGATATCAAAAATAAACTTTTATTTTTGATATCAAAAAAAGAATTTTTGATATCCAAAATAGTATTTTTGATATCAAAAATACTATTTTTGATATCAAAAAAAGAATTTTCGATATCAAAAATCAATGAATAAATACCAAAACGGCTTGCCATACAGGTTGACCAGTTATTGGCCGACATTGCTGCCCAAGAAGTCCCTGATTTTGAAAATGTTGACGTTACCGGTATTCGAAATATAAAAAAATTACTTCATTCACCATTTCCATGGCTGAAGGGACAGAGCATACTGAATCAAGACAGTCAATCAACTGCATTAAAAGCGCGAATCAGATCTATAAAGGTTTTAGACAACATGCATGTGAATTTACTCCTGTTCTAACTACACCGGAAGCCATGACGGTCTTCTCCTCGTTTTCATTCCACCTGAGTTGATATGTTCACGGGAGAGAAAATTGGAGTGAGTGAGTGAGTGAATATGATTTAACCTCGCTTTCAACTATATTTCAGTCATATCACGACGTTGGGTCCTATTCCTTTTCACACCCGGGAACCACACGGGTAGGGTCCTATTCCTTTTCACACCCGGGAACCCCACGGGTGCCTCAGTTAGTCGCCTCTTACGACAAGCTCTCTGAGGAGCTGAGGCCTATTCTTACCATGACCTGCGGTGAGCACATCGACATCCCAGGTCAATCCCCGGAAGCCCCACGGGGCCCGTAATATTGGAGGGAGGGAATTTGGTTTAATGTCACACTCAAGTTTGTTTCACTCATATGGTGACAGTCAGTTTGGTTGGTAGAGGAAGCCGGAGTACCCGGAGAGAACCACCGCCCTTCGGCAAGTAACTGACAAACTTTCACACATGGACCAGCTGGGCTCGAACCCGTGCCGGTTCAGCGGTGTGAGGCTAGCGGTCACCAGCGAAGCGCCTTAGACCACTCGGCCACCGAGGGTCCCCGCCGTAACATTGGATTGTGAAATGGGTCTTATTGCATATTTTGTTCACCCGGAACAATGCACAGCTCACATATTCAAGCTGACAAATCGTCATTTGTTAGTAACAAAATGCACTTATGGAATTTGTGTATACCTATGATGGAATGAATACTACAGCTTCTTGTAGTATGCTTCAATGTCTGAAATATCTTCCATGTCTAAAAGTATAATCCCTCACATGTGAAGTAAACGAGAGATTTCGTCAAGCAACATTTAAACTGATGGTACATATATAATTCCTCTGAAATTCAAATTACTTGAAAAAAGAATGAAGTTGTCTATGTTTTTTTTAACTCCGGTATATACAGACCATCGCACATGTACGTCGTCCATGTACATACGTTCTCCAATATCCTAACTTCGCCAAGCATCAAATCCCAGACTGAGTGTTCATCTTCGAACTATACAGCGACAACCCTTCTAAACGAAAATAACTTTACTAAAGGAAGGTAGCTATGCTTATGCGAGGCAACTCTACTTGAAAGTTTATATCAAAACTACATATTGTGACAGAACCGAACTAAAGGGAAAAGAGGCTTAGTGAACTTAAGACAGATTTGGCAAGCAGGGGAGTTCCGAAAGTGATTATAAAGACAGTTTGAACACAGCCAAGTCACATGACATGCATTCTAAGAACCCCCAAACCAAAATAAACGAAACAAAGGCATGGCATTCCTGACCACATATAATCCACATAACGCGAACATATATTCCAAAATTGTGCAAAATGGGAACATACTGCACGGGGAGCCCTAAACTGCAAAATATGTGAAACTCATTAAAAGCCAGAGACAGGCTCCTATTTTGTTTTGATAGTGAAAGGAAGAGAGTTTCAAAATAGTTAGCAAATAGCTGGCAAAAAATGGAATGTCAGGAAGAATGTTCTTCACAGATAAGCCTTTTTATATCCAAATGTTCATGGGTGAAGGAAAGCATGTGTAATGAGTGGCTCTCAAGGAAAGACACCCCTCAAGATTTGTCCAAATGTTCGAAGTCTTCCGGGGACATACGTTTTAACCATAAATCACCTCAACAGTTTCATGGGGTGGAAACACATCTAGAAGCGGCTTGATGGAGAGGTTATGACTGATTGTCAGAGCCCATATATCGTTCGCGAGAAAATTGGAGATCCACGTCCGTGCATAGACTGCCAAAGTTTTAACACTTGGACACTGCTGGTGGCCCACAAGTGAAATTACACGTGAGGAAATCTATTTCAAATGTACCTTTACCATGTCAGACTCAGGACACCTGGGTTACCAAATCTAGAGTCTTGTCGACAGCATGGTGATAAGATACAAGTGTTTAAGATTGATTCTTAAGGACTCGCGGCCCGGAGAATAGGCTCAAACTATCGATATTTTTTTTTTTTTGCATATTTCAAAAGTTGAAGAATAAACCTATCAAGTGTTTCTGTTATTTTCCTCAAAAAATATTTGCAAACGTGAAATGTTAGCTCTCAAAAATTCACTGTCTGTGGAAGAACTCTGCGCTGTGGGCATTAGCGCGCATTACTCACAGTCGGTGTTACCGCCTGCTGTGACTTCCGCACCTTGGCTAATTACTTGTGATTGCAATACACACAATTCACGCGCTGGGCTCATTTAATGATAATTAGTTATTTTTCTAGTACATTCATGCCGAAGCCGCCATTCGTTTACAAAATATTGAACAGGAAATTACATGGTCTATCTCAGTGTTTTCGCGCCACATGACGAAATAAACAAATACAAACACACTGCTCAGGTGGTCAACCATTTCCGGAAAGCAACACAATCATGGGAAGAAAACGTCACAAGATTACGCCGGTCGCCCGTAACAAGCTTCAACTACTGAACGAGCGAAATACTGCATGTATAGTTGGTATGGCCAGTATCGAACAATCGATTCGGACGCATCTTCATCACAGACTGAGAGTAGCGACAGTGAAACTGAGTTGCCAGAGCATGGTCCGATATTTTCAGGTCTTCTGCTAGAAAGATTTCGTCAAGAATCAGAGAACAGGAAGACCGAAATGAGGTATAACAATGATCTTAATTATCTATGCTTGTAGGAGTGGGCATTATTGGTGTGGAAACCCCTACGAAAAAAAACAACGAAAAAACAGCGGCTCCCTCTAATGTGAACTTTGTATATAATGTGGTTGTGGAAATAGGACTACTTTTTGACAATTTCCCGTAGGAAAAATTACAAATACTGTGTACATAATTATTTTTTTTTTATACGTCTCAATATGCCCAATTTATATTTTGCTGTGAACTATATATTAGTAAAAAACGCATGCAGGCAAAAAGAAACTATAATAAAACATTATTACAGGACTCCTGTTGTCCGGTCATATATACCTCCTATTCATTATTACTTCATTCTACACACAGGCCCGCAAAACAAGAGATTGGGGGGGGGAGGGGGTATTAGGGTGAAGTGTCGAAATGTGGGGTCTCTATATATAACCCCATGCTTTATGGGGTTATATATAGAGACCCCATATTTCGACACTTGTTTTGCGGGCCTGTGATTCTACATTACCGCATTATACATGCGGTAATGTAGAAAGTGAGATATTCATCCAAAATAAATATACTTTACATAAAGTTTGCTGACATATTCACCATCGTACATATAATTATAAAAAAGGCAAACAATTATTCCCGCAAAATTGTATACTTTCGCGATAATAGTAAAGTTTTTTAACACCACGTTGTAAATGGCCGCTGCCAATTTTTCCTGATTGGGGCCTGTCGACAGACCAGTCCCTGTTTTCTTCTCTTTCCTTCAGCTAGACTTTTTCAGTCGGCAATTAAATCCGCGAATGCCCAATTGCCGCAAATCACATCTCTTCAAGCCTTATATAGAGCTCAAATTGGCGGTCGACGTCTACTCAATCACCCGTGGCGAGTGATTTCGGAAGGTGTAAAAACTGATCAACGGGGCATATTTCAGCATAAAAATTCATCTTCGAGACTGGTTTTCTACACTTTCTCAAAATATATTGTTCCAAAGTCATTAAAGAACGTTTGGTCTTTTTTAATTTTTTAATCCCTATATGTTGTGTGAGAATATTGTGTCATTATCATGAAGTAGCGGATAATAATTACAGATTATCATCTGAAAAGTAGATGATTTTTGAATACGCTCTTTATCCGACGTATGTTTTTTACACAGCTGGTACATACAAACTTGCTAATAACATGAAAAATTTTGAAATCATTTTTCGTATTTCTAAGCTTAAACTTATTGCTATCGTGTTCTTACGCGATTGCCCTATTGTAATACATTACCAGAACCAAAAATAGTCCCTGTGCTTCCCAATGCCCATGCGCGAGTACCCAGAATCCAATCTGTTCGACCACGTCACTTCCTTCTTTCCTATTCAATCGTAGTGTGAATAACCCATCAGCGGGGAAGCTGGGAGGGCCATCACGGTTTGTGAAGGTAAGTTCAAGCTTAGAAATAGGAAAATTGATTTTCAAAATTTCCACATTTCTTACGCTGTAAAACTTACCTTCACTTCACATACCTTATTGCTAGAATATCATAGCAGGAGGAGGGAAATAGTGGTCGAAAACAGAAAGGAACCTCTAGCATAGGCGAAGGGGAAAACAGGAATCAACAAGATAATCAAGCGCCATAAAGGCATTATCGATATAATCACCCAGTTCAAGCAGAGGGCCCAGTAAACAAGCCAACAGGCACTAGACAAAAACCTCCCGCCCTCTCCCCCCCCCCCGCCCCGTTTTTTGAAAATTTGGAGAGAGCAAGCAAAACATGAGGCAGCACCTAAAAGGTGCAACAGCCCCTCAGCCAGACAGTTTTAGTCAGTGTATATTGATACACAACGAATGGAAAATGCATACGTAAAAGCCTGAACGATTTAGTTGAATGCAGAAGATGCTTTAAGAGTGGCTTGTAAAAGATTAAAATGTGATAAATTCAGTGTGGGATGTTGAATGAATTGGAGAACTATAATAAATAATTTGACATATCACGTGCAAAAAATATGGCGGAAGAACAAAATATTCTGAACAAAAACAAAAGGCTTCAAGCCATTCATGCTTTTGAACCCTAATAATAATCTGAACAATAATAAAAGTCTTCCGATTTTCAGTGGGAGCCAAGTAATATAGAGTTTTGATAGGAATACGAAGCTGCGCATCTAAAACCCCTCGGCTCTGGGTGTCAGCCATTCACAATCTATTCAATTTGAACCATACATGTAGTACTTTGAAAATATCAGGAACATCAAAGTCAAGTGACGAATATACAGATTATCAAAAAACTTGCAATCAGAAATGGCCGCAAAGTTTTCCGTCCAATCAGAGAAACCGGCAGTCATTACTTGTTTCTTGATGTATCTATCACGTATACCAAGCATACTGAACACTTAAACAGTGTCAAAGGATATATAGATCATCAATGATTTTACATAAATTGAAAACGGCTGACAAGGTTTCCATCAAATCAGAGAAAACGGTTCGGTCATTCATTTTTAGTCTCTTGATGTACTGATGATGTATACAAAGTCTTGCATCAAACACTCGAACAGTACCAGGTATAGATTTTGCATAAATTAAAGATGGCAATAAAGTTTTCCACCTAATCAGAGAAATTGGTTGTCATTAATTGTAAGTTTCTTCATGTATCGATGATTTGTAGTTTCATATGAAGCACTAAAATGGTATCAGATATAGATCATTAATGATTTTGCATCAATTAAAATGGTCGCCAAGATTTCCGTCCAATCAGAGAAACCAGTTCTGTCATTCATCGTAAGTCTCTTGATGCAATGATGATGTATATCAAATTTTACATTGAGCACTTGAACGGTATCAGAGATAGAGATCATTAATGATTTTGCACAAATTAGATGGCTGCCTATCCTTCGCGTAATTCAGAGGAACTGATGTGGTTATTCATTGCGAGTCTCTTGATACATCGATGCTGTATACCAAGTTTCATATAGAACACTTAAATGGTATCAGAGATATTGCATAAATTAAAGATGGCCACCACCATTTCCGCCCAATCAGAGAAACGAGTTCTGTCATTCATCGTAAGTCTCTTGATGCATCCATGATGTTTACCAAATTTTACATCGAGCAACTGAACGGTATCAGAGACAGAGATCATTAATGACTTTGCACAAATTAAAAATGGCCGGCCATCCTTCCCGCCTCTCAGAAGAACTGATGCGGTTATTCATTGCAAGTCTCTCGATACATCGATGCTGTATACCAAGTTTCGTATAGAACACTTCAATGGTATCAGAGAAATACATCATTAAAGATTCTGCATCAATTAAAAATGACCACAAAGGCTTTCACCCAATCAGGAAAACTGGTTTGGTCATTAGTTTCTTGATGTATCGATAATCTATACCATGTTTCACACTGAACAGCGAAATGGTTTCCGAGATTACACAAGATTCATGGTTTCGCATAAATTAAAGATGGCCGCCAAAGTTTCCACCCAATCGGGTCCAGATTCAAAAGGGTTCTGGGTCACGAGCATATGGATGTGCACGGCAGGTTGTATCGATAATCTATACCAAGTTTCACAATGAACAGCGAAATGGTTTCCGAGATACGAAAAGATTCATGGTTACGCATAAATTAAAGATGGCCGGCAAAGTTTCCACCCAATCGGGTTCAGATCCAATAGGGTTCTGGGTCACGAGCATATGGATGTGCACGGCAAGTTTGGTGTGCCTAGGGTAAGTCATTCTAAAGATATCTTGGTATCTCTGTGATGGTTTCGCATAAATTAAAAATGGCCGCCAAAGTTTCCAACCAATCAGGTTTAGATTCAATAGGCTTGTGGTTGACCAGCCAACAATCCTGCATACCAAATTTGAAGTCTCTAGAAGCAACGGTTTGGCTTCTAGACCGGTCACGAGAATTGTTGACGAATTTTCAGTGATGTTGCCATGGAAACCGCAAAATTCATCACAAATTACCCAAATTCGATAGGCTTGTGGCTGACCACCCAACAATCCTGTATACCAAATTTGAGGTCTCTAGAAGCAACGGTTTGGCTTCTAGACCAGTCACAAGAGCTGTTGACGACTGACGACCAGACGACCGGACGACTGTACGACCGTACGACCGGACGACCGACCGGACGTACTTGCCGACGACAAGACCCCACAGCCTAATAGGCTGAGGGTAAAAATGGGTAAAATCACTAGAGGGTCTAGTGCGTTGAAGATGGGTCCGCAACAGACTGGGCAGCCACTAGGGGTCCCAGCGAGTAGATGTCCCGTCTTTGTGGCGTCATATCCCGGAGGTAGTACGACACGAAGGTGATGTTGCTCCACCAGTAGCAGGCCCTCATTATGTCGGATACGGATCCATTGGTCCATAGAGGCCAGGATGCCGCCATGGCCCTGACCTCAAGGGGCGGAGACCTTGGATAAAGTAGTTACCTCAGGTGGTATGTCCGAATACGCCATTCGGATGGTCTTGGGAAGGCAGGAACATATCTCCTGCTTCGCCGAGGGACCAAAGGAGACGAAAAGACGCACCCGCCGTGCTATCTGTTGTTCGACACGGGCCAGGTAGCAACAGAGAGCTCTGATGGGGCACATAACTCTGTCGTCGTCAACAGCTGCGGAGAGGATGTTCGAAAGAGCTGGGATGACGAATTCTCGCGGAAGATTGTCGAGAGATTGGTTTTTCGCGACAAACTCCGGGAGGGTAGATAACGCCACCCAGGTCCACTCAGGGTTATATCTCAAAGACCGGAAGTCCAAGGCATGGATTTCTGATACGCAGATGCAAATCTGATCAGAAATACCGTCTTGTAGGAGAGAAACTTCATCTCACAGGTGCCGATGGATTCGAAGGGAGGCTCAGAAAGCCGCCTAAGAACCAGTGCCAAATCCCATTTAGGAAGCTGCGACGTCGGAGTAGGCCTTTCTACTCGAAAGCAGCGAAGAAGAGCAGAAAGGTTGACGTCGAGTGATGGGTTGGCACCTGTGGTCAACTGAAGTAACCCTGGCAATAGCGGACCGATAGCCGTCGACCGTGACCAGAACAAGTTGCCTGTCATGGAACAGATGAAGAAGGAAGTCCGCTACCTGCTGAACAGAGGCACTGGTTGGAAAAATTCCTCGTCGACAACACCAGGCAGCAAAGATCTTCCACTTGCTCTGGTACACCGCAGTCGCTGATACTCTGGTGGACCGGACCATCTTTTCGGACGATTCGACAGAAAATCCAGCCTTAGTGAGCTGATGCTTGAGCATTTGAACGTGGTCAGTTGAAACAACCGAGGGTTCGAGTGATGCAGGCTGGATTTCGGCTGCCGAAGCAGGTTCCACCAAAGCAGCAGTTGACGAGGTACATCTATGAGAAGACTCATCAGGTCTGCAAACTATGGGCGAGTGGGCCACCACGGGGCCATAAGGTAGACCACGCATGGCTGTGCTCGGATCTTCCGGAGCACTTGTGACAAAATTGCTGGCGGCGGGTACGCGTACGCAATCATGCCGGACCAGTTCAAAGACAGGGTGTCGACTGCCAGGGCTGCTGGATACGGAATGGGAGACACATAGGCCGGCAGTAGATGGTTCCAACGAATGGCGAACAGATTCACATTCGACGTCTCCCATATTCGAGACATCTGGGCTAGGATGTCTTCGTGAAGCTGCCACTCGGTCGGGATTATCTGATTCGGTCTGGATAATGTGTCTGCCAGCACGTTCAGATGACCGGGAATGTGGCGAGCTCGCACAGAAATTTCGTTGTTCCAGCAAATGTTGAAGAATTTCTGTACCTGATCCAGCAGTTGGGGGGAGTGAGTTCCCCCCTGCTTGCTTGATGGCCCTCCTCAGTTTCGTAGTAATGGCTCCGGTCTAATTTCATAATACGATAGACGGCCCGTGTTCTGCTACATCATAATTCTTCTTGTCTTTTGAATAGCTTATATCTATAATACCATCCTATTCAGCATTATCAATGCTGCAAACGAGCACATACAGATCGATGGCTGGCTTCGTCTACACGCCGATCGGGATCATGGAGTAAATTTTGTCCTGCCTCAGTTATGCCCCTTGGGTGTGCCTAAAAATCAGCACTCATTTACGGGGGAAAAATCTGATAAAAAACGGGAATGAAGCTAGCTTGGAGGAGAATGTTCGAGATTCATTTTTCTATAACGTGGCAGTGCTATATCTTAAAATGATATTTTAATCATGCTCTTTCAGAAAATACATACATATAAGTGACTTGGGATGAAGATTTTACAATTGGTGGCCGAAAAACGGACCCATAGTCTATTCCATGCCGAATGGAAGAATCCCTGGAGTGTACAACGCATAATAGTGGAGTCCATGCATTATCTCAATGTTGACTCCATTACGGAGCGGAGATGTCATTACGCCAGATTGTTTAATTTTGACTGCCTAGTTACATCTGAAGCGCTAATTTCGAAGTCCGGTGAAAAGAAGACCAGGAGTTCGATTAAAATAATCCAGTGTGTCCATTAATATACTATTGAAGTTATTGCATACTTTATTCCATACAGGAGTTATCTCCTCCTGGAATGAGATTTCAGTGGATATTATGGCAGAACGAGGTCCTATCAGAATGATATAAATTTGCCAGAACTATTTTCTTTACAAGAGAACCCATTTCCAGTCCAAAAAGGATGGAACGTATGTATACTATTGAGGTTTTATGAATTATTTCTCGAGTTTCTGTAGCATTTTCCATGTTTCTAGGAGAAAATTTAGTGCAAATTTACCAATAATTTGACTTGGTTACATCTCTTATTTGCATTTTTCCCGCCTTCCTGATATCATTGGAAAGTGGAAAAGCAACCACGGCCTTCATATTGCCGAATGGATGTCCATTATTAAGAGTAAATGGGTTAATTTTGAATTTTGTTCTCGAAAATCCTGCTAGAGTTGGCAAAAGTGATCAAAACAAATATGGGGTAGGGGGGAAGTTATCGGTCGGATTTCCCACAATAATATGTATAACTGGCAAGTGTTGTATACCGCCATACTCGCAAACACTCCCCGATCACGATAAATGTGAATAATTAATTAGGCGAAAAATACCCTGCCCCTTAAGGTGGCCCTCCACAGTTTCGTAGTAATGGCCCCGGTCTAATTTCATAATACGATAGACTTGAAACAACCGAAGGTTCGAGTGATGCAGGCTGGATTTCGGCTGCCGGAGCAGGTTCCACCAAAGCAGCAGTTGACAAGGTACATCTACGAGAAGACCCATCAGGTCTGCAAACCATGGGCGAGTGGGGTACCACGGAGCCATAAGGTAGACCACGCATGGCTGTGCTCGGATCTTCCGGTGGACTTGTGACAAGTTTGCTGGCGGCGGGTACGCGTACGCAATCATGCCGGACCAGTTCAAAGACAGGGTGTCGACTGCCAGGGCTGCTGGATCCGGAATGGGAGACACATAGGCCGGCAGTAGATGGTTCCAACGAGTGGCGAACAGATCCACATTCGACGTCTCCCATATTCGAGACATCTGGGCTAGGATGCCTTCGTTAAGCTGCAACTCGGTCGGGATTATCTGATTCGGTCTGGATAATGTGTCTGCCAGCACGTTCAGATGACCGGGAATGTGGCGAGCTCGTACAGAAATTTCGTTGTTCCAGCAAATCTTGAAGAATTTCTGTACCTGACCCAGCAGTTAGGGGGAGTGTGTTCTCCCCTGCTTGTTTGATGACCCTCCACAGTTTCGTAGTAATGGCTCCGGTCTAATTTCATAATACGATAGACGGCCCGTGTTCTGCTACATCATAATTCTTCTTGTCTTTTGAATAGCTTATATCTATAATACCGTCCTATTCAGCGTTATCAATGCTGAAAACGAGCACATACAGATCGATGGCTGGCTTCGTCTACACGCCGATCGGGATCATGGAGTAAATTTTGTCATGCCTCAGTTATGCCCCTTTGGTGTGCCTAAAAATCAGCACTCATTTACGGTGGAAAAATCTGATAAAAAACGGGCAGGTTCACCCCCACTTTTTTTTTGGCCTTTTTAAGTTGAGACCGGATCAGGGAACGGGAGTAAGAAGTTTAATTGAAATCGCTCCTACAGATTTTTCTGGAAATTGAGCTGAATTTGACCATTTTTCGACATTTTATGGGGTTTTCTAGGAAAACTGAAGCTAGCTTAGAGGAGAATGTTCGAGATTCATTTTTCTATAACATAGCAGTGCTATATCTTAAAATAATATTTTAATCATGCTCTTTCAGAAAATACATACATATAAGTGATTTGGGATGACGATTTTACAATTGGTGGCCGAAAAACGGACCCATAGTCTATTCCATGCCGAATGGAAGAATCCCTGGAGTACACAACGCATAATAGTGGAGTCCATGCATTATCTCAATGTTGACTCCATTACGGAGCGGAGAGGTGTCATTACGCCAGATTGTTTAATTTTGACTGCCTAGTTACATCTGAAGCGCTAATTTCGAAGTCCGGTGAAAAGAAGACCAGGAGTTCGATTAAAATAATCCAGTGTGTCCATTAATATACTATTGAAGTTATTGCATACTCTATTCCATACAGGAGTTATCTCCCCCTGGAATGAGATTTCAGTGGATATTATGGCAGAACGAGGTCCTATCAGAATGATATAAATTTGCCAGAACTATTTTCTTTACAAGAGAACCCATTTCCAGTCCAAAAAGGATGAAACGTATGTATATTATTGAGGTTTTATGAATTATTTCTCGAGTTTCTGAAGCATTTTCCATGTTTCTAGGAGAAAATTTAGTGCAAATTTACCAATAATTTGACTTGGTTACATCTCTTATTTGCATTTTTCCCGCGTTCCTGGTATCATTGGAAAGTGGAAAAGCAACCACGGCCTTCATATTGCCGAATGGATGTCCATTATTAAGAGTAAATGGGTTAATTTTGAATTTTGTTCTCGAAAATCCTGCTAGAGTTGGCAAAAGTGATCAAAACAAATATGGGGTAGGGGGAAAGTTATCGGTCGGATTTCCCACACTCGCAAACACTCCCAGATCACGATAAATGTGAACAATTAATTAGGCGAAAAACACCCTGCCCCTTAAGGTGGCCCTCCACAGTAGCGTAGTAATGGCCCTGGTCCAATTTCATAATACGATAGACTGCCCGTGTTCTGCTACATTATAATTCTTCTTAATAGCTTATATCTATAATACCATCCTATTTAGCATTATCAACGCTGCAAACGAGCACGTACAGATCGATGGCTGGCTTCGTCTACACGCTGATCGGGATCATGGGAGTAAATTTTGTCCTGCCTCGGTTATGCCCCTTGGATGTGCCTAAAAATCAGCACTCATTTACGGGAAAAAAATCTGTCAAAAAAACGGGCATGTTGACCCCCATTTTTTTTGCCTTTTTAAATTGAGACCGTATCAGGGAACGCGAGTAGAAGTTATTGAAATCACTCTTACAGATTTTTCTGGAAATTGAGCTGAATTTGACCATTTTTCGACATTTTATGGCGTTTTCTAGGAAAAATGAAGCTTGGAGGAGAATGTTCGAGATTCATTTTTCTATAGCATAGAAATGCTATATCTTAAAATAATATTTTAATCATGCTCTTTCAGAAAATACAGACACATAAGTGATTTGGGATGAAGATTTGACGACAATTGGTGGCCGAAAAACGGACCCAGTCTATTCCATCCCGAATGGAAGAATCCCCACTCATAAAAGAGTGCACCATTTATGTAGGACAGAACTGTTGTGTTGTTGGAAGCTACTAACAATCGTTGGTTCATGAGGTCGGGAAGAAATCTCTGTATGGCCAGGACTGCGGCCTGGAACTCCAATACATTGATGTGCAGCGTCCTCTGGCCTTCGTTCCACAAGCCAGAAGTTGACCTCGAACCCAAATGTGCTCCCCATCCTTCCATCGATGCATCCGTGGACAATTGAGGGGACGGCTGAAAGGGTAGGAAGGAGACACCAATCATCACCTTCTCCGGCTGCAGCCACCAGCTGAGGAGACATTTGACAACCTCTGTCACAGGGATAGTCGGATTCAGGTGCCTTTTCAGACAGAAGTTGTTGAGGTGCGAACGGCCGAAGCTGCAACCGACCTTGAGGTGTCACATCTTGGGCGGATGTTAACAGGCCGATAATTGCAGCGAAGCGGAGAGCACGTCTGTGCAGTGCTGACAGCAACGCCAGCGCAGACATCAGAATTTTCTTCCAGTGGTCTTCTGGAGGTTTCGCTAACGCTGAAAGGTGTCGTAGGAAACTCTGAGGAAGACTCGAGACTGAGATGGCGTCAGCTCCGATTTGCCCTCGTGAGGACGGTAGCCCAGGGCAACTAGGATCTCCCAAACGAATTTGGTGTCCTTGCAGAGTTCGTCCCTGCACTGATTCCGTATAAGAGAATCGTTGAGGTAAAAGTGGTACTTCAGGCCTCGGGTGTGCTGGAACAACGCCACCGGATGGAAAACTCTGGTGAAGACCCACGGGGATGTGGATAGCCCGAAGGGGAGCAGGAGTAGCTGAAACTTTCCGGTTGCCGACCAAAAAGCGCAGGTACTTGTGGTGACCGCGGTAGATTGGAACATGCAGGTAAGCGTCCTGGAGATCCAGTGACGTCATCCAGTCCCCTTACAATAGAGCCGAATGAATAGACCGGAATGACTCCATGCGGAAATGAGGCGGGGCCAAGAAATCCTTGTTTAGCCGGCGCAGGTTGATCACCATGCGCATCTCGGAGGTATTCTTCTTGGTGACCAGGAATACAGGAGAATAAAAGCCCGAGGACATATCGGTTGGAGGAAGTTCTATAGCTGCACCCTTCTCTACCAACTTGTCCACAGACTTCTGGATCTCCATCAGGTGTTCCCCGACGCACAGGAATTCATGATGGCTTGGGCCATGAAGTCAATGGTAGAGTTGTGGCGAACTCAAGCCAATACCCATGCCGTAAGGTGTACAACTCACACAAATTCGCCTGGACTGCCTCTCAATTTTGCCAGAACTGGGTAAGTCTCCCGCCTACCGAAAGAACCGGATCCCAGAACCCGAGGAAGAAGACGAAGCTTTCTTGTGGCCCGTGGAAGAAGACGTCGAAGCCTCAGGGCCTGGTCGCTTCCTCTGCTAATAAGAATGCGTAGTCCTGGCAGCGGACATTTCATTCTGTAGAACTGAAAGAATGCCAGCAAACAGAAACCGGAGGCAGGGGATTGCTCCCTTAAGACGCTCATCTCGCTGTCCGGGGTATACGTAGGCAGGGCCAGGAACAGTGAGACACACCTCAGGTGTATGAACATAGCTGGCATAAAGACAGAAGAAGCCATTAGGTCGGCGTCCACATGTGCAGCAGCCTTCAGGAAGTCCTTCATCAGATTAACATCTTCAACAGGAACAGGAACAAAACCAGTTGATGATGTCTGGGGTATGCGATTAAGTAACGTTCGAACGGCGTATAAGAATCAATCGAGGTGGGAAGTAATTGCTACCTCCTGTCTAGAAGTGTCCTCCAGGAGACAAATCTGACGAACAGAAAGAGAAATATCTTTCTTGGGCAGAGTGACTCCGATGAACTGATCAAACTCTGGTTCCTGAACAGCAGCTCGGTCATGCCAGGGGGAGCCGTGTACTGAGTAAGACCGGAAGACCGGTCTCTCGACCGGGAAGACACCAGTTGCCTCTCATCCTGGATCCTAGGTAGAGAAAAGGCAGCCCGCATACGATCAGCACATTCGAAAACGGCTCTGGAAGGCGGAAGTGATGTATGATGAGTAGGCTCTTGCCTATGGTCAAACATCGCAGTGACCCTTCTAAGTTCCACGACTGGCGGAGGAGTCATATCCTGAAATAACTCTTAGAGACATGCCAATGAAGCAGAATAATCGGACACCGCGAGATCCAGATCAGCATCAAACAAAGGAGTCTGCTCATCTGCTTCCGGCTCAGCGTTGGTCACAGTGACTGTTTGGCCTGTAGAGGTAAACCTTGGCATGAACGGTAGGTGTGCAGGTCTATGGCCCCACGAGAGATCAAGTGGTTGCTGAGGCGAAGCAGATGGAGGCGGCGGGCATCTTGATGACACAGGGCGAGGTTGATAACCAGCCTACTGCAGGACAGGAAGTGGTGTCGGCGCAGGTGGAGGAGGCATCAACATGTCACGCTGAAGAGCTGCAAAGTCAGACGACAATCTATTGAACCTCTCAGAAAGGCTGGTAGGAATAGTTGTCACTGTAGGGGGGCACTGCCAATCGGAAGGGGGAAGTAAAGCAGTACCGGAAGCAGCTGCATACTGGGACATCGCAGGCCTAGCTGGGTATCTAGGCAGAAGGTGTGGGCGTGCAACCTTAACTTCACGTCTCGGGATCAGAGCGTGGTATGGCATAGTCATGTGGCTCTGTCAGTATGTCGGCACCTCTTCCAACTTCCCTTATATGCATTGTAATTTTTTCCTGTACATGGCGAGATTCTGCTGGTGGACGTTTCGTCCCCGAGGCGCGCCCCCTGTACAGACCTTTTGGTCTTGGATATATGTTGGCATTGTGGGAAGTTGATGCCGAGTCGACATCGGGACTTACAGACTAGTCTTTTGTGTTAAATGCCGTCATTTACATCTGATGACGATACAGCTCATCAATTCCCAGTGTACGAGTTGTCACAGAAACACAGCTCACCAATTACCAATATACGAGTTGTCAGAGCATTTCCATTATAGCTCTCTAGATTTGTATCCAATACCGCTTATGCCGGTGCTAGGGGCCGTGTGGTCATGTCATCGAAGTTGCCACATGAACAGGTACAATAAAAGCGTACCTGAGATACAACACATATCACAATCGTTAGATTCTTGGTATGTGCTTTATAATAGGTTAACCAGAAGACTACACTGTGAAGTCATGTGGCTCTGTCAGTATGTTGGCACCTCTTCCCACTTCCCTTATATGAATGTAATTAGAATACCTCACGGGCCGAGGAGATGGAGACCGGAAGTAAGCACCCGATGCACTGAAGTCGGATGTGACGTAACAGAAGGTTGAGCAGGAGAAGTCACACGATGTGGTACATAATAGGGTCGGGCTACAGAAGCCACAGAAGGATATAATGTAGGCCTATACACTGCACGACGAACAGGAAGTGGAAAGTACGCCGGAACAGTGTAAGAGTCGACCGTCTGTTATACATCGATGACGTAACAGGAATATCATAAGTTGTAGTAAGCCTATAGTAGGATGTAGCCGAAGGCGGAGCATGCATAGGAACAGCAGCGGCAGCTCCGGAGTATAACAATGATATCGGAAGGTATGTTTGAGGTTGCATGTTGTTAACTGAAGAACTCAGAATAGATGTAGGCCTGAAGTCCTAACTGGACCCAGGAATATGTGGAAGTTAGTACCGGTTAGTAGGCTGGGGAAGTGCTGACAATGGTAGTTGCAGTGGGGCCCTGGATAGACTTGACACATTCAATAAAAAATGGCGAGATTCAGCAAAACCGGATACTGGAGTAACTAGAGCATAGTCTGAGGGATGCACACATTTGATCAAAATGATCAGTCAGGCTGCTTACAAGATACCCCCCGTATGTGTCGTGACGATACTCAGATGAGTTCAATGGATTGTTCAGAAAATTGATGTTAATAATGATTGCTGAGAATGGGGTTATGCAGGCATATAGTGTTTTACCTAACTGTTGTTACCACTAGAACCGTGTAGACTTGAAATGGGCTGTTGCAACAGATAGGCGAATTACTGTCATCTGGATAACCACATTGAATAGGAAAAGGAAGTAAATGGGAAGTGAAATATTAAACTTACTACCTGTAGACGCATATGCAACATCCTGAGCTAGGTCTCATGGTATGGCAGCTACATACAAAATTTGAGAAGAATCTAATCAGCCGTTGTCAAGTTATGCTCCAGAAATGGAATGTTACGGACCAACTGAGAAAATTCTGCCCATAGGTGGCGCCACCTGTAGACGCACATGCGCCAAACGCAATCCCAAGCAAGGTCTCATGGTAAGGTAGCTACATACCAAATCTGAGAGGAATCCAATTAGCTGTTGTCAAGTTATGCTCCGGAAACGAAATGTTACGGACCGACAAGAAAAAGTTTTGACCCTAGGTGGCGCCACCTGTAGATGCACATGCGCCAAATGGAATCCCAAGTGAGGTCTCATGGTAAGGTAGCTACATACCAAATTTGAGAGGAATCCAAGTAGCGGTTGTCAAGTTATACTCCGGATATGAAATGTTACGGACGGACATGAGAAACTTTTGACCCTAGGTGGCGCCACCTGTAGACGCACATGCGCCAAACGCAATCCCAAGCGAGGTCTCATGGTATGGCAGCTGCATACCAAATTTGAAAGGAATCCAAGTAGCGGTTGTCAAGTTATGCTCCGGAAACGAAATGTTACGGACTGACATGAGAAACTTTTGTGACCTGGTTATGAGACCTACATTCCTTGGGAGTATATTGTGAAGCGATCGTGAACTTTGAATTTTGCATCCAATTCACTCTTTTTGGAGCAATTTCATACTTCAGGACCTATGTGATCTACTTTGGAATGTGCTTTGGACAAATAAATATATCCCATTCATTTAGGTTTGATGAACAAAAGGCCATAACTCTTGAAAATATAACCGAAAGCAGAGAAACTTCACGCTGCACAACTATGGGGTACTGACCACATATCATGCAAATTCCATAATTGTCCATACAATATTAACCGAGATCCAGCCCGGACAAGTCCCAATTCACAAAGATTTCAAGAACAAAAGGGCCATAACTCTTGAAATATACGCGAAACGCGGAGAAACTTCACACTGCACAACTACAGGGCACTCACCACATATCCTGCAAATTCCATACTTGTCCATACAATATTAACCGAGATCCAGCCTGGACAAGTCCCAATTCACAAAGACTTGATGAACAAAGGGCCATAACTCTTGAAAATATATGCGAAACGCGAAGAAACTTCACGCTGCACAACTACAGGGCACTGACCACATACCCTGCAAATTTCATAATTGTCCATACAATATTAACCAAGATCCAGCCCGGACAAGTCCCAATTCATGGAGATTTCAGGAACAAAGGGCCATAACTCTTGAAAATATAGGCGGAACGGGGAGAAACTTTACGCTGCACAACTGTGGGGCACTGACCACATGTCATGCAAATTTCATACTTGTTCATACAATATTAACCAAGATCCAGCCCGGACAAGTCCCATTCACAGATATTTCAGAAAAAGGGCCATAACTCTTGAAAATGATACCGGAACTCACAACTGCACAACTGATGAGCTACTGGCCACATTCCATGCAAGTTTCAATACTGTCCATCAATTATTAACCGAGATATTGCGCGGACAAGAAATTCAGACGGACGGACAAAGCAATCGCTATATGCCCCCCCTCTAGTTAGAGGGGGGGCATAATCAGTGGGAGGAGAGGTGACATTTACAACAATCGGGGAATTACGGGGCGAAATATTTTCAACATTCGTATGGGAAATGGACATATCAATAGAGGAAGACTCCTCCGGCTCGTTTACGGTGTAACGAGTCGAGGAGACGACCAAGTTCTCGGCCCCACTAAAGCTGAGAGGCGGCAGAATTTCACTGGCATAGGAGCTGGCAAGATATCGCTGAAATACGTTGTCGGGCCACAGCTCACATTCAGAACATTTGGAAAACTGGTCGCACAAAACCCCCTGACACGGCGGACAGGCAGAATGTGGGTCCGTTGTCGGCTTCGACTGACAACAATTTACACGTAAGACAGAAGCCATTTTTATTTGATTCTCAAATTTAATACTTCCTGACAGGTAGAAGTCCAAGCTGGTATATCTCCAAGAATCATTGGTATTGGTAATATCCCACGTAAAATCCAAAGATCTAAGGGATTCTCCGACGTAATCCAAGGTAGTATACAAGGAATATCCATGGTACAGATCCAAGAATTTTTCACAGAGCACAAAGAACCACGTCTGTCCGCTATGACTTGTAGAGGAAAAAAGGAAGTGACGTGGTCGAACAGATTGGATTCTGGGTACTCGCGCATGGGCATTGGGGAGCACAGGGACTATTTTTGGTTCTGTGGTAATGTATTACAATAGGGCAATCACGTAAGGACACGATAGCAATAAGGTATGTGAAGGTAAGTTTTACAGCGCAAGAAATTTCTCTGTTTTTCATCCGATTATGTCAATTTTGGGGGAGCATAATATATACTTTAGTCCAAAAAAGTTTTTTTCAAAATGTTGCCTTGTTTTGAAGTTATTGGAACTTGAAATAGACTTTCATTTTCTTTCAAAAAAGTTTTAAGTTTTAAGAAAAAATGAGACACTTTTTGGGTTTGAAAGGTTTATTATCACCATGCAAAATATTCGACTCGTTACTTGTAAAATAATAAGTGAAATTAGCGATATAAAAGAGATTTTTTTGAAAGAACTTTTCTAACTGCAACAAAACCGTTGAAATAAACGTAAGAATTAAATTTTTACTTTGAACTCCTGAATCATGATCTTTCCAATCATATATCACATATATATGTACGTGAAGTGGTTGTGATGAAATGAGACACAATATACGAGGGTGTCTAATATCAGGCGCTACCCCGGGGACTCGAGTTCTTAACAACTTTCTCAGGAGGCAGCTATACAATAGAACTGGAGGAAATAGCCAGTCATTAAATAAACAGAAACATAGGATTGATTTAAGAGAAAATTCTTTTGTCCTCAAGAGTTACAAACAACTGGAACAATTTACAAGGAGAAGTAGTTAACGCCTTCAAATACAAATTTGAAAATCTTTGGGAATCTACGAGATACATTTATTGGTATAAGGAAGGGTGGTGACATGGACGCAAAGTTTAGAATGAAGTTGCAAACCTGGGGTAGCTAAGAAGTCATGGATTCAAGCTCAAACAGAGATATCAAGGTATCAAAGACACGGCATACACCCATCCATTGTCATGTATTCAAGAAATGTTTGACCATTTGTCTCATGTTTTACAATGGACTTGGCCAGTGAAATCAGCTTGCAAATAAATCTCAAAGATGCCATTAGACTGCATTTATTTAATACCTTTATTCAGTTATGAGAGTTCAGGTGGATGTCATTTGAATTATCCAGAAACATTTCAATTATTTGAATTTCATACAAATAGTAAACTTTTCACAATACAGGAGTGACTCTTGTATAAAAGACTGAAAACAATTATATTTCAGGATATCTGCGACAAGATATCCTCAACAGATCTACACTATAGTGTAGAATTCGCAGGCAAACAAGGGCAATGATCTTGCAGGTGCAATACAGAGATGTTCAACATACAAATGACTGTACATACAGCACTTATTTGATCTGATATCTACAATATAATTACCAATTCACTCGCTGTCATCTAAAATTGTTCATAAATAAAATAGCAAAGGATTATAAAATTTATAATCATGCACTCAAGTGTTCACACCAAATTTCTTTTCAATAATTGCTGTAAGTTTTCTTTTAATATTCGCATTAACATTGTGTAATTGTGTCATCCTTCGCGCTGCAACCTGTAAATAGATAAAACAAGAAAGTAGGTTAAGGTGTCAGCTCCCTTTCTAACATAGATTTTACTTGAAATGTTTCACATGAGTTCCGTTACACAGAATGAAATAAAATAGGGGTTACCATGGTTACCATGCATGCCATATGACTATGTGACTTGTCATAGATGCCCATTAACATGGGGGCCACAGTAGGTCAGAAATGATAGAGGAATGGAAGAAATTGACCATAAAACTGGATTTTTTGACAGAAATAATATTTTTCAAATAACGCACAATTTAAAATATGGGATTCACCAGGTTAATTTTCTTTCTAATGCACAAAAACATAAATTTTTTATGTTTTCCCATCTATTGCCATGTTATTTATATTAAATTGACAAGCTTGACATGGCAGCAAATTGAGCCATATTCAATTAAATTTGGCACAGTTGCATAGTCAGGTGGAATCCTCCCCGATTGGTTTAATTTCTTGAGAGAGAGCCAATCACAGCTGTCAGATTATGGCTGGTGTCAATCTTCTTTTGATTAAGAATGATGTGAGACTGTTGTCTGCCCTCAGTCCCCGATTTGCATGCCATCCCCTCATTAATAGAATCCCCTGTCTCCATTACACAGAAGTACAGGGGCACAAAATCTGCCTCTCATAGTACCATTTACTGATACTGTACATTAAACTGACATCTCGGGGATTCCGATTCCATTTAACAATGAACATATCTTCTCGGTACACTGAAGGTTAAAGTGAATTTTCCCTATTTGAAAATTTGTATTAGGACCTGTGCCGGAGATGTGTGAATCCACCTTAAGGATGCTCTTCGCCCTAGCTAAGGCACAGGACTTCATGATAATATTTATAGCATGTATGCCTTTTTTGTGGAGAATTGAAAGAAAAAGGTGCCAGATTGGTGGCGTTACGGCCTCAAATGTGAGTTTGATGACTGATAATTTTTTCTCAAAATGAACTTGTATCTTTCTGAGGTACATCTATGTGAAATTTGGGGAAATTCTTGATTTCTTACTGTTAGGAATGTCCTTAAATAGACGAGAGATCCTGAAGGATCTTGGCGCCCACCATTGTCCGATAATTGTAAGCTAATGACAAGAGGATCTTTTTGTCCATTGTTACTAAGAACAAACAATTGATTTGTAATTTTGTTACAGAATTTCGAATTTGAGCAAAAAAAGATCGAAAAAGGGACACTGGAAAGCACCAAGATATCATCTTTCTAAGTGTAAGGAGTTTAAAGATTTCTAGAAACTGTGCTTATGTCAGCTGTACTAGTACAAGAGAAAAGAGCAAAGTTAGTCTGAAAGTGAATGTCCGGAGGATCATTCGTCTTCGTTCTGTAGTATTTTTTTTTTGCACATGTCATCATTGGGTACTGGAAGCGAAGACAAATGTCCCTTTGGCATAAGCTATGAAACATACTTAAGATTTTATAATTAGGAACGAATGCTAATTCTGTTCTGTTTACTGGGCTAGTTCGAGCTATCTCTTTTAAGATACCATGCTGGAAAATAGTAACATGGTACAATACTTAATACTGAAGGGAGCCGCGCAGTAATGTTGAAACTTTGAAAGTGTCTGAATCCTGATTATCTTCCTTGGATCGAAACACGCAGCAGTCTAAAGTTGTCGAGTTGTAACGTTGTGTCACAAGAGTGACATCCCTTCATGTGGCCGACCCGTCGGCAGATAAAACAGTTCACTGGACTAAGAAAACTAATTTAAAATTTGAAAATTTGCAGTAGTTCCTGAGAAATCGCGATAACAAGGTTTGATGGGGGAAATCCAAGATGGTCGAATCCGGCCAGAAAAGGTATCTTGCACAACTAGACCCCAAGGAGAACATATGTACCAAATTTGAGAAAGATCCATGCGGTAGCTCCTGAGAAATCGCGATAACAAGTTTTCATAAGGAAATCCAAGATGGCCACCTTGTGGCCATATTGGATTTTCGAATCGGACCAGAAAAGGTATCTTGCACAACTGGACCACATGGGGAACCTGTGTGCCAAATTTGACAAAGATCCATACAGTATTTCCTGAGAAACCACGCTTCATGGGGAAATCTAATATGGCTGCCTGGTGGCCATATTGGATTTTCGATTCGGACCGAAAAAGGTGTCATGCACAACTAGGCCCGAACCTGTGTACCAACTTTGAGAAAGATCCATGCAGTACTTACTGAGAAATGACAATAACAAAGTTTCATGGGGAGATCCAAGATGGCTGCCTGGCGGCCATATTGGATTTTCGAATCGGACAAGAAAAGGCATCTTGCACAACTAGACCCAAGGTGAACCTGTATACCAAATTTGAGAAAGATCCATGTAGTAGTTCCTGAGAAATCGCGATAACAAGGTTTCATGGGGAAATCCAAGATGGCTGCCTTGTGGCCATATTGCATTTTCGAATCGGACCAGAAAAGGTATCTTGCACAACTAGACCCCAAGGGGAACCTGTGTACCAAATTTGAAAAAGATCCATAAAATAGTTCATGAGAAATCGCAATAACAAGGTTTCATGGGGAAATCCAAGATGGCCACCTTGTGGCCATATTGGATTTTCGAATCGGGCCGGAAAAGCTATCTGCACAACTGGACCCCAAGGGGAACCTGTGTACCAAATTTCAGAAAGATCCATGAAGCAGTTCCTGAGAAATCGCGATAACAAGGTTTCATGGGGAAATCCAAGATGGCTGCCTGGCGGCCATAGTGGATTTTCGTATCGGACCAGAAAAGGTATCTTGCACAACTAGATCCCAAGGGGAACCTGTGTACCAAATTTGGAAAAGATCCATGCAATAGTTCCTGAGAAATCGCAATAACAAGGTTTCATGGGGAAATCCAAGATGGCCGCCTTGTGGCCATATTGGATTTTCGAATCGGACCGGAAAAGCTATCTGCACAACTAGACCCCAAGGAGAACCTGTGTACCAAATTTCAGAAAGATCCATGCTGCAGTTCCTGAGAAATCACGATAACAAGGTTTCATGGGGAAATCCAAGATGGCCGCCTGGTGGCCATATTGGATTTTCGAATCGGACCAGAAAAGGTATCTGCACAACTAGACCCCAAGAGGAACCTGTGTACCAAATTTGGGAAAGATCCATGCAGTAGTTCCTGAGAAATCGCGATAACAAGGTTTCATGGGGAAATCCAAGATGGCCGCCTTGTGGCCATATTGGATTTTCGAATCGGACCAGAAAAGCTATCTGCACAACTAGCCCCCAAGGGGAACCTGTGTACCAAATTTGGGAAAGATCCATGCAGTAGTTCCTGAGAAATCGCGATAAGAAGGTTTCATGGGGAAATCCAAGATGGCCGCCTGATGGCCATATTGGATTTTCGAATCGGACCAGAAAAGCTATCTGCACAACTAGACCCCAAGGGGAACCTGTGTACCAAATTTCAGAAAGATCCATGCAATAGTTCCTGAGAAATCGCGATAACAAAAATTGTTTACGGACGGACGACGGACGACGGACCACGGACGAAAAGCGATTTGAACAGCCCACCATCTGGTGATGGTGGGCTAATAAAACAGAATGCAAAAGTTGAGACATTCTGTGTTTCATAGCAGTTAAACCAGATTTCCATCATGGCCACAGTATTTTTCACAATTTAGTAACTCATCTCTCTCAAATCAAAGCACAGAGGGATTGAACTGATTGAGTGAATAAGATTCAATGTCATGTTCAACAATATTTCACTGATATCAGGACGTTTGGACCCTATTTCTGATCACAACTGGGATCCCATGGGTAACAAGCTCTATGAGGAGCTGAGGCCCTTAATTTCCGGAAGCCACACAGGGCCAGATGGACTGAAGATATCACCTCAATTTTGTTTAAATGGGATAAAAACTGATGCATTCACCCTTATCGGGTATGCCCCAAAGCAGAGATGCGGTCATGTCTTTCAAAATAATTAGCAATTATTCCTGAAATTGTAGACCCCCATCGCAACCCTCTTGCCCTTCGTCACACAGTTTTTAACATGGTGATGACAGAACATGTCACAGACATCCCTCACCCCTCAATGAGCCCTTAATATCTATGTGAAGCAGTGGCTGAGGTACATTGTCCAACTCTAAATGCATGTGATGTCATATAGCCAATCACGATATGAGCTTGCCAACACCGTGCAGCGAAGATTTTCTTTGATGTCTGTGTGATTTCTAGATATGGCAAGTGGTGGTCGTATTGATTTTCAAATGGGAAATGTTCAGTTCCTTCGAATAGCCAATCAAATTTAAATTATAAAGAGGTCATACAGTTGTACTTCTTCTAATATGGACCACTGAATATTTATAGAGCTATGAAATCACCAAACCATATTCTAATCAGAAAATGTGTTATGTCCAGTCAAAGCAACATATGTAGTACCAAGTCATGACTTGGTTATGCAAAGATGGATTGTGCTGTGACTTGTGCACTTTATTGACTAGTATATCATACACATGTACCTCAATATGTGTGAGAAGTTCCACTTCCCATTTCTGTGAGATAAGGCTGGTCACCTGACCAGGACTGTGTGATCCGACCCTCCCTGCCCGGCCAGCACGGTGGATGTAATCAGACATAAACTGAGGAAATTCGTAGTTCACCACCTGCCGTACCTGTCCAAACAAAAACAGGACAAAGTTAGAGAATTCACAGTTCACCCCCTGCTGTACCGGTACTAAGAAGAACAGGTCATGAGGAGATGGAGAATTCAGAGTTAACCATCTGCTGTACCTGTGCCAAGAGGAACAGTCAACAGGAGATGGGGAATTCACAGTTCACCACCTGCTGTACCTGTGCCAATAGATAGAGGTCATGGGGAGTTAGGGAATTCATAGTTCATCACCTGCAGTACCTGTGCTCGACACCGGCGGGGGACAAAAGTGGTGATAAAGATACTTATGGTGATAAAAGTAATAACAGTGATAAATATAATGATGAAGATGATGACATTGGCCTAAGGATGAAAATGGCGATGAAAATGAAGATCAGTTCAAATTGTATGCTGGTGATGAAGATAAATATGGCTGTAAATACCGATGAAGAAAATAAAGTTAATGAAAATAATGAGCCTTATGGAGAGGGTGATGAAGATAATGATGATAATGGTGATGATGATAATGATGGAGATGAAGATAATTATGATGAGAATGAAGATGATAATAATGAAGATGAAGATAATGGTGATGGAGATAATGATGATATTAATGAAAATGGAGATGAAGATAATGATGATGATAACAACGGTGATGAAGATGATGATGATGATGAATATGATAATAATGGTGATGAAGATAATGATGAAGATTATGATAACAATGGTGATGATGGAGAAAATAATGATGAAAACCCGACGTTGAAACAATTGATTTTGCTTGGAACCATAACATTCAGAACCTGGCATGGAGAGCAATCCCAAAGGGAGATCCATTGGGAAGGTACTCACAACTACCAAATTTGTCCTAATGTGGTCAGATTTCCAGAAGTTATTGTCTGGAAACTAAATTTTAACTTGGCCCACAGGTAGCACCACCTGTAAGTGGATCGGCATGAAAAACAATCCCAAGCGAGATCTTGAGGCGAGGTACCCAAATTTGGGAAAAATCCATTCAGTTTCTCAAAAGTTATTGTCCAGAAACAAAATTTTAACTTGGCCAGGTGGCATCAACTTTTAGAAGATCGGCGTGAAAAACAATACCAAGCGAGATCTTGAGGCGCGGTACCCACATACCAAATTTGAAAAGAATCCATTCAGTTTTTCAGAAGTTATTGTCTGGAAACAAAATTTTAACTTGGCCCCCAGGTGGCGCCACCTACAGGTGGATTGACGTGAAAAAATCCCAAGCAAGATCTTGAGGTGAGGTACCCACATACCGAATTTGAAAGATAATGATGACGATAATGGAGATGAAGATAATGATGATGATAATAATGGTGATGGAGATGATGATGATGGTAATGGAGATGATTTAAATATTATGATCAATAATTCCGGGCCAAGTATGGTGGTGGAGATAAATATGGTGGTAAATACTGATGAACATAATAAAGATGATAAAAATAATGACAGAAAATAAAGGTAAATGCTGATATGGTTGAAGATTATGCTGCAGATCATGAATAGAGTTTGTAGAGACAATGGGGAAGATGGTGATGAAGACAATATCCTGCCAAAGTTCATAACACGAATGCTATTTATAGTTACACACGTGGTCACACAGAATCACAGTGTATTTGGAAGGCAGAATTCCCTAAGTTATTATACAATATGTATGTGTGTACAATCACCTTCTACAATATTATACAATATGTATGTGTGTACAATCATCTTCTACAATATTATACAATCTGTATGTGTGTACAATCATCTTCTACAATATTATACAATATGTACGTGTGAACAATCACCTTATACAATATTATACAATATGTACGTGTCTACAATCACCTTATACAATATGTACGTGTGTACAATCACCTTATACAATATTATACAATATGTACGTGTGTACAATCACCTTCTACAATATTATACAATATGTACGTGTGTACAATCACCTTATACAATATGTACGTGTGTACAATCACCTTATACAATATTATACAATATGTACGTGTGTACAATCACCTTATACACTATTATACAATATGTACGTGTGTACAATTACCTTATACATTATACAATATGTACATGTGTACAACCACCTTATACAATATTATACAATATGTACGTGTGTACAATCACCTTATACAATATTATACAATATGTATGCATGTACAATCACCTTATACAATATTATACAATATGTATGTGTGTACAATCACCTTGTACAATCATCTTATACAATATTATACAATATGTACGTGTGTACAATCACCTTATACAATATTATACAATATGTACGTGTGTACAAACACCTTATACAATATTATACAATATGTACATGTGTACAACCACCTTATACAATATTATATAATATGTACGTGTGTACAATCACCTTATACAATATTATACAATATGTACAATCACCTTATACAATATTATACAATATCTACGTCTGTACAATCACCTTATACAATATTATACAATATGTACGTGTGTACAATCACCTTATACAATATTATACAATATGTACGTGTGTACAATCACCTTATACAATATTATACAATATGTACAATCACCTTGTGCAATCACCTTATACAATATTATACAATATGTATGTGTGTACAATAACCTTATACAATATTATACAATATGTACATGTGTACAATCACCTTATACAATATGTACGTGTGTACAATCACCTTATACAATATTATACAATATGTACATGTGTACAATCACCTTATACAATATTATACAATATGTACGTGTGTACAATCACCTTATACAATATTATACAATATGTACGTGTGTACAATCACCTTATACAATATTATACAATACGTACGTGTGTACAATCACCTTATACAATATGTAAGTGTGTACAATCACCGTATACATTATACAATATGTACATGTGTACAATCACTCTATACAATATTATACGATATGTACATGTGTACAATCGCCTTATACAATATTATACGATATGTACATGTGTACAATCACCTTATACAATATTATACGATATGTACGTGTGTACAATCACCTTGTACAATCACTTTATACAATATGTACATGTGTACATGTACAATCACCATATACAATATTATACGATATGTACGTGTGTACAATCACCTTATACAATATTATACAATATGTACGTGTGTACAATCACCTTATACAATATTATACAATATGTACGTGTGTACAATCACCTTATACAATATTATACAATATGTAAGTGTGTACAATCACCTTATACATTATACAATATGTACATGTGTACAATCACTTTATACAATACTATATGATATGTACATGTGTACAATCGCCTTATACAATATGTACATGTGTACAATCACCTTATACAATATTATACGATATGTACGTGTGTACAATCACCTTGTACAATCACTTTATACAATATGTACATGTGTACATGTACAATCACCATATACAATATTATACGATATGTACGTGTGTACAATCACCTTATACAATATTATACAATATGTACGTGTGTACATGTACAATCACCATATACAATATTATACAATATGTACGTGTGTACAATCACCTTATACAATATTATACAATATGTATGTGTGTACAATCACCTTATACAATATTATACAATATGTACGTGTGTACAAATCACCTTGTGAACAGTCCAGAAAATCTTTATCCTTGTCAAATGTTTCATGAAGGAGGTTTTGTTGAAAATGTTATAGAAATTTGAAAAGGAGACAGACCACACCACCATGACAGAAACAATCAAATGAAATTTGACATAAAGTAGATAATTATATTTACCCTTAATGTATCCAATCCACGTGAAGCGATATCTGTACAAACGAGGATGCTATGTTCACCAGCCTGAAAGCGCTCAAACAAACCATTTCTCTCCTACATTGATTAAAATAAACAAATATCGGTGAGTTTATGGAGTGAGTGAATGAGTTAGGGTTTAACGTCGCGTTCAGCGCTGTTTCGACCATATAGCAATGATATGACTAACTATGATATGATTAGCTGGACATGTGTGACTATCCATGTACAGTCATCTTGTAGAGTAAATCAATCTTCCACTCGTGGCAACAGACAATGTACAAAACTCATGCTGCTCACCCACTTGGGGTATGTGAGTTTATGGATTACTAGCACTGGACAGATATTCTCACGGACATAGGCATAGTACGTCAAACATTTTGTGCAGCCATGGGATGATATATGTCTGATCAGATTACCTACCCTCTCTATCATGTCTATGGACTAGAGTGTCATCCAATTACCAGAGATAAAATTTCAGTCTCCAGAGTTCAACCTGGAGGCAGTGTTTGTGAAGTTCCTGGAGAGTACCAACACATCTCCATATAGAGAGTTAGTCTGTGTGGCAGGTAAGTCCAGAGGTGACCATTTTTACACAGATACTTTACACAGCGATCCCTAGAGGAGGAGTATGCTGACCTCGACATAAAGTTTGGATTGGACAGCTCACAAAACTGGGGATTCCCCTCATCCAAAGACAGCCCAGTTTACAAAGTGATCATACCTTATTTGGCATTTGTCCATTCATCATAACATGCTCCACACCATTACTCTGGAGGAAATAGCTAAGCCAGCAGCATGTCTGCATCTTATTACAGAACATCAGAGTGGGAACACGTTTATCAACATTCTTCTTGGCAATCCGCAGTATTTGTTCTGAGAAAGACGAAAACAGCTAATAGTCAATCTTGATGAATCAATTCATCTTTATTAAAGATAGCTATCCCATTAGAGGGTCAAAATTGGTCATTTTTTTTATTTCTTCATTCAAATATTCACTATTTCGTCTAACATTTGGTGAAAAAATGAAATCATAATTTTAATTAGAAGTGCTTCAGTATTATGATCAAAAATTTAGTTTCTGGGGCACTGGAAAATTAAACAGATTGCCGTAAAGGTGGTCCGATATCCAGCTGGGAAAAGATTAACTTTTCACATGACTGTCTATTGTAAGTCGTTAATAGCTGCCTGAGTGTGTATTGTATTGTTAATTGACTCACAGGAACTGGCCACCCTAATAGTCTGTCATAAGAATATAACAGCAGTTTATTTCTCGAAAAGTATCCATGCTACGCTTTTGAAATTTGGCATGCTTGTTACTTATAAGGTGATTTAGTAAACTCTATCTCACTTTTTGTAAGTTCGGTTTAGTTTTTTAATTATTCAACTTTTGAGACAAATGACCATAAAATAGTACATTTTTTTCAATTTATTTTAGTAAAAAAGCTGTAAAAACAAAACCAGGCAAAAATTAAAAAAAACGAGATAAAGTTTACTAGTTCGGGTTGTCTCCTATCAAGGTATGCCATCAAATTTGAAACAGATTTCATGAAATTTCAACTGAAAAATGAACGCTATTGTTTTCATTTGCATTTTTTTAAATTGGAAAATTTTCTACACAGTAGCAGTGTCGGTTATACAAATCATAAAGTTGGAATCCCTACGATGTACGCTTTCATAAAATATATAGTTTATTATGGTTATCTTGTATATTTATTGATACAGAAGACAAATTGTCACGGGGGTGCAAAAACAGCCTCTAACGGGATAGCTATCCTTAAGGGAGTAGATCATGCTCATTTTCATTCACCAACAGGGCTATAACATGGTGATTTTTTTATTTTCAAAAACTCTGATTTGAGGCGAGCTGTCCTATGATTTCAGCTAGACCACTCGCCACAAATCAGAATGCCTGATGTTTTCAAAATAGACTGAAATTCCTAACAATGGTGTCCACACACCTCACAACATGATAGTGTCCTGATACTTCACAATAGAATAGAAGAAAACAAAGTACAGTAATTAGATCTGTCACAACATAATCATTTATATGTATTGTTAGCCACTCCAAAGTAAAATAGGACTGACCAAAAATCTGAGCCTGTCAGATTAAAAGGTAGGGTTCCCAGCTTTTCATGGAAACAAATTCCCTGATATTTCCCTGATTAATTTCCCAAATTCCCTAAGAAATATTTCCTCCATGACAGGGTTGTAGCAATTAGAACAACAAGATACAAGGCAACTTGCACAAATGCACGCAATGGCCTCCCTTCTCCCCTTACAGCCATCCATTCATCACCATACATGTATGCAATTACTTACACAAACATTAAGTGTACACTAATAATACAAGAACACTTTAACACACTACAAGATGTTAGACTTTCTTGTGCAGTCAACATAGCCAGCCACATGTAACTCCTCTCATGCTACTCAATTTTCCTGAGTTTTGCCTGATGTTGGGTATTGTTCTCAAATTCCCTGAGTTTTCCCTGACTGGAAAACTGGAAAATTATTTTCCCTGATTTCTCCAAGTGGCTGGGAACCCTGAAAAGGTTTGACTGGACAGATGAGCTCCTTGGTGCATATTCAGTTCCAGGCAAAATGTAACCTATAAATGCCTTGGAGATGATCCCCACGAATATTTCTCCACATCCATCACTATTCCCCACCACCATCCCCTCATGGATAGGGCTGAAAAGGTTCCATTTATCTGTTCTAGTGTTCATAATTACCCCTCAGCCCATAGGCCTGGGGCTTGTCATTGCCATGTACGTCCGTCCGTCAACAGGTGTTCTTGTCCGCTGAATATCTGCAGATCTATCAAGTCAGGCCTGACCAAACTTTGGAGAGAGCTTCCTGAATGTTGACTGATGAAATGATTAGATTTTCATATGGCCATGATGATTTCATGATTTTTAATTATTTTTTTATTATTCATTGATGGCTCAGCTTCTGCACTGTTATCTATGCCCATCAGGAACCCTTGGTTGCATGTTTCATTGTGACTTTTGAAGGTTCCCTGATACAAGAAAGCTTGGTCCATTCAAGATTATCATTGTATGGAACCCTCAAATTCCCATATATTCTGGGAGCTTACATGATGCTACACTTTTTCAACCTATGTACTACCCTCGGGAGGATTTCCCCACCCCTGGGGCATTAAACGTTTGGACTTTTTCCTATCCACAGCTTCTCAGCCTCATGTGATATGTATGAGATGCAGTGTACATTGTTTTTTTCACACACATATGCTGAATCACCTTCAATTTATTTCTAAATAACTAACAGGTTGGTGACATTATTTTAGTTCAGAAGTACAAGAGGAAATAACCGGCGGGGGGTTCCCGCAGTATCGAACCCGTTAGGTTTGAATATCGTGTCGCCTTCAATGAAGGACAACACTTTCCTTCAAGTTTGCTGCAACGATTTACCCGAAAGCTTTTGCACAAACCATATTTTATTTCAGAAGTATAATATAACTGGCAGGGGAACGAACCCCTGTTAGTTTGAATTGTGTCGCCTTAAATGAAGAACAACATTTTTCTTCAATTTTGCTATTAAATCATTCTACTCCACATCATATGATTTATCCTAAAGCTTTTGCACAAAACGTAATTTATTTCAGAAGTATAATATGAAATAACTTGCAAGGAAATCCCTGCAGTATCGAACCCCTGTTAGTTTGAATTTCGCATCGCCTTAAATGAAGGACACCATTTTTTTTTTCAATTTTGCTATCAGAGTGAGCGAATAGAATTTAACGGCGCTTTCAACAATATTTCAGCTATATCACGAACCAACTAAGCACCACCCAGCCCAGTTGTGTTCCTGCTACTTCAATGAAGAAATCTTTGAAGCAGCATGGAACCAAACATCCTATATCCACCCTATAAAACAACGAGAACAGCGCACAAGACACAGACAGGACGCTTTACATGGTGCAATAAAGACAAGTGATATTACAGTGCTAGACATCACATTATCAAGTTCCTGTTGCTTCTCAGCAAAATACATTGAAGCAACAGGAACCTGAACTCACCCAACCACACAAATGATGAAATATGTTTACAAATAGTATGATGACCCCTCTATTTTTTCGTTGTTCATCTCAGCTGAGCCTGACAAGTTATTAGTAAAGTTTAAGCACATTCTTCATTGTTAAAAATGAATGTGGATTAAATCATCTACTTCTCATTTATCACGTCAACTTGTACACTTACACCGCAATGATTCCAGGTCAAGAGCAAACAGATAGATAGGAAAAATAGGTCTAACACAAATACTGGGTACACATATAGGTTCCCCATTAGTGAAACCATGATGTGTTCAACAGATTAGTACCATAACATAGCTATCTTTGCCATAAAGGTACCAGAGAGGACAATCTGTGGTAGTTCTTGGATCTGGTACCACCATGCAGGAAGACATATTGGTACCACTCTGCGAAGTACAAGATGTTTTCGAGAAACTATGCCGTGTTTGACACATAATTTACCCGATAATAATAAATAATTCTTCTTACTTTCAAATATACTTTTCTTCTTTCAAGATGAATTGTTAGAAGTTATGAGAATACAAAACAAAAAAGAAATTATTAATCACTATCACAGATGTTACATTGATTGTGGTTTCTACATACCTGGCTTAGCTGATGGTTTTAACCTGATGAACTTCTGTGACACATGTGGCATCAGCCTGTGGACGTGGTCTGTCACAGCCTGGACAAAACTGTCAGCCTGATAAAACAAAGTGGATCATCTCTAAATATACCTTTTTCGAATGACCATCTTTATTTCACAGAACTGGTCAACATATATGTGATAGATTTATCATAGTCTGTACGCTAGCCCTATCTTGTCAACCACCCACTCAATTCCCATGATAATATTATCTCTGGTTATCTGAAACAAAAGACGAACTGGACCTTTGTGACTTGAAAGTTTATCATATTAGGGGCATTTTGATGCTACTTGCATAGCCCCAGAGGAAAAAATTATGAGTAAATTCAACATGGCATCAATCAGTGAGCTACATTTTGTTGTTTTTCATCAAATGTATTGCCTTTGCTGTGTAAAAGTGTCAAAAACAATTTTATTTCATATCAGATACCGGGCAGTAATTATTTTCTAATTGACTGGCAATTTAGCTTTTGTGTAGAAAAATAAAAAATTGAAAAATAAAAAAAAAAGAGCCCAAGGGGCTTCAATATACGCCCATATATCTGGAATTACACTGGTCCGAATTTCAAGGTGGTTTAATGGCCTTGATCCCAATTGGTAGCTAGCAATCCAGAGAACGGTCTACGATTTTGTGCTTCTGAGAATGTAACATATTTCACATCTTATATTGAATGATAAACTAAAATGGTCTTAACTCTTGCTATTAGTAGGTGACCTTGAAACAAGAGCCGAGAGCTCACATATCCCACACTGAAATCGACAATAGTCAAACACAAGAAAATAGTCGTTTCCCTTTAAATGAATTCCTTTCAGGTGAGAAAATTGTTCATGAAGGAAGAAAACTGTGAAGAAAGTGGTGAAGTAAACCTTTGTTCTCGAGTTAACAAACAGGTATAAGTTCATAAAGTACACCTCTCCTCGTTAAATTAGTAAATGTACGGTTTTTATTTCACAACAGTTTAACTAAATGTAGCTGTTTCTTACATGTATTAAACATAGGAGACAACTCCACAGGACAAATGCCATATACATGTAGGAGAGACAACTCTGAATATTCCAACCTAATGCATATAGTTAGCTTAACTTGATTCAGTTTTGGGGGACTGTGATCTCGACCTTGACAAATTGATCTCAAAATGGATATGGCTCCTCTTTGCCATGCGAGTAAGGTATACCCAAAGTTTGGTACCAATCCATACCTTGAAACCAGAGATATCGCATGGACAACAAATTTTAATGAATGACTAGACAGAACGCAATATCGCATTACATGACCTCTTCGACAGGCATAAATGTTTCTTTTAATGATTTCTTGATTTTGGGGTCACAATGACCTTGACCTTTGACCCACATTTTGGCATGTAACACATCGTGTCCCTTAATGTATCTACTGCCACAAAAAAAGTTATTTTTAATGATTTCCTGATTTTGGGGTCACAGTGACCTTGACCTTTGACCTTGACCTGAATTTTGGTACATGACACATCGTCTTCCCTCAGTGTATCAATGGACACAAAAAATCATGATTTTTAACAATTTCATAATTTTGGGGGTCACAGTGACATTGACCTTCGGCCTTGACCTACATTTTGGTACGTGACACATCATGTCCCCCTAATATATCTACTGACACAAAAAAGTAATTTTTAAAAATTTCTTGATTCTGGGGTCACAGTGACCTTGACCTAAGTTTTGGTACATGACAAAATCGTCCCCCCTTAATATATCAATGGACACAAAAAATCATGATTTCTAACAATTTCACGATTTCGGGGTCACAGTGACCTTGACTTTGACCTTGACCTACATTTTGGTAGGTGAAAATTCGTGTCCCACTAGTGTATCTACTGACACAAAAAAATGTTATTTTTAATAATTTCCTGATTTTGGGGTCACAGTGACCTTTGACCTTGACCTATTTTTTGGTAAGCGACACTTCATTACCCCCTATTGAATCCACTCACAAAAAATTAGGAATTTTTAATGATTTCCTGATTTTTCGGTCACACTGACCGTTGACCTCTGACCTCAACCTACATTCGGTATGCCACACATCGTTTCCCCCTAGGGCATCCACTCACCAAAAATTAGAACTGTAGATAGAAAACTATCAATGATCAATGATTTCCTGATTTTAGGCAACAGTGACCTTTGACCTCTGACCTCAACCTGAATTTCGGGACGCGACACATCGTCTCCACCTGATGTATCCACTCACAAAAAATTGCAACCGTGGATAGAAAACATTCAGAGATATAGACCGGACACGAACACTTCAGTGATTTTCTGCTTTTCAGGCCAGTGACCTTTGACCTCTGACCTCGACCTTGATTTTTGTACGCGACACATCGTCTCCCCGTAGGGTATCCACTCACCAAATATTGGAACTGTAAATAGAAAACTGTCCCAGATATAGACCGGACACGGGGGACGGACGGACACACAGACAGACGGACGGAAACCGCCATCACATAATACGTCCGCCTTTTTGGCGGGCGTATAAAAATCAGAAAATCTCTTTGTTTAGTATAAGACATCATCAAGAGAGTCATCTTGGATAATTTTACTATTTTCTGGCAGACATTGACCCAGATATATACAGTGTGATACGTATCAGCTTCCTGGCCATGAGGAAAATATGCGAGAGTGGGTGGGGTGGTGGGGGAGGGGGAAGAAAATTGGAATAGGAGTTTTCATTATAGATTTCAATGGACTCCGGATTGTCACTTAATATTTCTGTATTGAAGGCATGGAAATAAATACTGATAGCAGAGATTGAGAGGTTCTGCATATTGTTTACTTGCCAAACCCACATCAGAGTCATATGAATGAAGATCATGAGCCAGATTTCTATGCAGTTCTTACATACAACTGGTGAACCAGGAAGAACCGACTTACAGGAATGACATTCCCCAGTATCTCACTGAGACTGCGGGGAATAGTAGCACCAACCAGTATCACTTGAGTTCCAGTGTTAACAAAGACATCATCCCCACTGGGATTACCGGGGTGAACCTAGAGTGAGAATATGCAGGATGGTCATCATCACTTCACTACATTAATTCACTTGAATATAAAACCAATGCCAGGACTATATTAACAAGTCCATCTTAAGGGGAACTCTTTAAACCAAACTAAATGGTGATGATTAATATTTAGAACAGGAAATTAATAAGAGACACAGGAAAGGAATTCAACTAGAAAGTTTGTACAATGATCAGAGGCCAGCCAATCCATGGGGAGGAGGAAGGCAGTTAATATTTATATTCTATGGCAGTAGCTTAGTTTTATATGGATAGCATAGTGATTCAGATAGGACATGCTGATATCTTACTTGAAGCTTCTTCACGATGTTGATAATTTCGTGGTTAAAACTGTCATCCAACAGAGTATCCATCTCATCAAGGACGACCTGCTGAACTTGGCTTCTACCGATAATTCCTAAGAATGAAATATTCGGAGAATATTAAAAAACATAATGTCTACAATGGAATCGGTCAGGGAGACAGAGGATCTCCAAGGAGTGTCTCTTCAGATCCAATATACTCTAACGAGAGTAGTAATTTTCATATCTTCCGATATTGTTCAATTACTACAAGTTTAATAAATTGGATATCATGAGACACGAATTGAAGATATTATTCATCCCATAATTTAGTTTTTATGATATATTGATGCAAAATAAACCTTTTAGTGTTTCATGACTACAGCTGAAGATAATATGGAGTTCGATTCAGTTGAGACTCAGGTAATCCACTTCCTGAGCTGGGTAATCCATTTAAAAATGGCGACCATAGTCAGCTAGTGACATTTGCAAAGAAACATACATATATGACACACCCATCCATTGTTCTGATTAAAATGTAAATCAGTGGAATTTATAATGCATAATAAACATAATTACAATAACAGAGTTCAATAATTTGGTTTATGTTGTTCAAGTTTTGGGACCCTGCTGCTCAACACGAGACAATCAAAATCAATGACCAATCAAATTGATATCTAACATGTGTCTTATTAATAATTATTCGATGGCTATATATTATGGGAATTTTACATATAAAGGGGATATGGGAATTTTACATATAAAGGGGATAAAATGAAATACCTATCAGCGAAATTAACTAGCTCATGAACTTGTTATATGGCCATACATAACGTCTTGTACTTCTCACTTATGCCATCAGCCAATTCCATGTAGTTATGGATTCGAATGCTGCTGACAGCCAACTTACTCTCTCTCAAAAAATAATTTTCCCTCAGACAATCACAGTAGTCGTCTCAAAACCATATCAAATAAAACACATGCCATCTAAATGTGGGACAACTTAAGGGTGGTACAAAAACATGAGTTATCTCCCTTGATGTGCTGAAGTCTCTCATGATGTGATGGAGAGGATTACAAAAGTTGATCCCCTTTGTGTAAGCCTTGATGTATGATAATCCACCAAATACAATAATTTGACAGAAGAAATTGTTGTGACCAATCATTATACTCATAGTAGCCTGATAGTTTGATTTGATAAAGGTGTGTAGTACTCCACTGGTATTATCTGATGTCCTCATGTGGACCCGGATAGTGTGGTACTTTGTGAGAGGAGGAATCTGGGGGTATTACTGATCAATCAAGTAAATAAAAGATTTAGAAAAAAATTTCACCTTTATTTTGTATGTGAATACTAGAAACAATGCACTTTCTGTTTCAAAATTGGTAGTGTTTCATCTTGTTCTATGGTAATTGATATATCTCAGTGGGTATTTCACGTTTTCATACCATAAACAGTTACCTGAACTAGAAGTGACCATAACTATTATTCCTACTCTGTAATGAAAAGAGAGTTGGAGAATGGGATACAAGTAGGTATAGTACAGAACATGGAACTCACCTCTCTGTAACAGTTTACTTAATATACCTGGCGTAGCTATTAGGATATCCATAACAGTCTTTTCTGGGAAATTCAGTTTCACCTGTAGGTAACAACAACAACAAAGCATTTGTGGTCAATTTGCAGTATTTACAGGATTTATTGACACCTGCATATAGTACTTCTTGTACTTTTATTAACTCCAACAGCAGTAACCTAGTTGAGTACAAAATGGTGAGGGTTTTATACTACTATAATCATTCCCAATTTGAATACATAATCATACAATTCCATTCATAACACACCCCTGCAGAAATAGGCCATAAACTCACTCTGGTGCCTCTCCCACCACAAACTGAATGGGGCTTGAATGGGATGAACTCTGCTAACCTTTCTGCTACACTCTGGAAAGATCAAACAAATGCAAAATGATTTTTCAAAGATAACATAAATCAATGAAAGCTCGTGTGAAACACGACGAAGCACATTTCCCCCGAATTCATGTGTAAAATGTAACTTGGTATGAACAGGGCTTTAGCTCTACCCAATTTGGGCACACCATCTATTAGGCATGGCATTTTTTTTACGACAGAACACAGGGTTAGATCTAGGGTCTCACAGCGTCCGTAAAACGGACACAGGTACAAAATCAAATGATTTAACAAGAGCCCAAGGGGCTCCAATATACGCCCGTATATCTGGAATTACATTGGTCCAAATTTCAAGGTTGTTTACTAGCCTTGATTCCAATTGGTATCAATCCAGAGAAAGGTCTACAATTTTGTGCTTCTGACAATGTAACATATATCACATCTTAGACTGAATGATAAACTAAAATGAGCTTAATTCTTGCTAACTCATTGACATTGAATCAAGAGTAAAGAGCTCACATACTCAATACGGAAATCGACAAGTCAAACACAAGAAAATATTAGTTTTCCTGCAAATGGATTCCTTTCAGGCGAGAGAATTTTTCATGAACAGGGCTGCACAAATTGCGCGAACAATAGGTTTGGTTACGCAATTTTCATTATGGGTAACCCATTTTCAATTCACTTGAATTACGGATATTAACCTGTATACAATAGTGATGGGTTATGCAAATCAGAGAAGGGTTACCCAAAAAATTTTAGCGTAACCCATATTTGGGTTAAGCAGAATTTTCAATTTGTGCAGTCCTGATGAAGGAAGAAGAAAGTGATGAAGTAAATATTTGTTCTTGAGTTAATAAACAGGTATGAAGTTCATAAAGGACCCCTCTCCCCGTTAAATTAGTAAATGTATGGTTTTATTTTCACAAAAGTTTAACTAAATGTACCTGTTTCACAAAAATGGGAGACAACTCCACAGGACAAAAGCCATGTACATGTATGAGAGAGAACTCTGAATATTCCAACCTACATATAACACATAGAGTCAGCTAAACTTGATTCAGTTTTGGGGGACTGTGACCTTGACCTTTGAAAACTTGATCTCAAAATGTATGGCTCCTCTTTGCCATGCAATTAAGGTATACTCAAAGTTTGGTATCAATACATACCTTGAAACTAGAGATATCACATGGCCAACAAATGTTAATGGATCAATGTGGACACAACGCAACATCGCATTACACGACTTCGTCTTCGACAGGCATATGAAAATGTAATTATTTTTTTTGATTTTGGGGTCACAGTGACCTTGACCTAAATTTTGGTACACGACACATCGTCTTCCCTCAATGTATCAATGGACATAAAAAAATCATGAATTTCATGATTTTGGGGGTCACAGTGACCTACACTATTGACCTTGACCTAAATTTTGGTACTTGACAAACCGTCTCGCCGTAATTTCTCAATGGGCACAAATAATCATGATTTTTAACAATTTCACGATTTCGGTGACCACAGTGACCTTGACATTTGACCTTGACTTACATTTTGGTATGTGACACATCGTGTTCCCCTAAAAAATGTCATTTTTCATAATTTCCTGATTTTGGGGTCACAGTAACCTTTGACCTTGACCTAATTTTTGGTATGCGACACTTCATTTCCCCCTATTGTATCCACTCACAAACAATTAGTAATTTTTAATGATTTCCTGATCTTTAGGTCACACTGACCTTTGACCTTGATTCTGGGGTCACAGTGACCTTGTCTATTGACCTCGACCTAAATTTTGGTACATGACAAAACGGCTCCCTGTAATTTCTCAATGGACTCAAAAAATCATGATTTTTAACAATTTCACGATTTTGGGTTCACAGTGACCTTGACCTATATTTTTGTATGTGAAACTTCGTGTCCCACTAATGTATTTACTGACACAAAAAAATGTTATTTTTAATAATTTCCTGATTTTGGGGTCACAGTGACCCTTGACCTTCGCCCTTGACCTATTTTTTTGGTATGCGACACTTCATTACCCCTATTGAATCCACTCACAAAAAATTAGAACTGTAGATAGAAAACTGTCAATGATCAATGATATCCTGATTTTAGGCAACAGTGACCTTTGACCTCTGACCTCGACCTACATTTGGTATGCAACACATCATTCCCCCCTAGGGTATTCGCTCACCAAAAATTAGAGCTGTAGATAGAAAACTGTCAATGATCAATGATTTCCTGAGTTTAGGCAACAGTGACCTTTGACCTCTGACCTCGACTTCAATTTTGGTACGCGACACATCGTCTCCACCTAGTGTATCCACTCACAAAAAATTGCAACTGTGGATAGAAAATTTTCACAGATATAGACCGGACACGAGCACTTCAGTGCTTTCCTTTTTTTGAGGCCAGTGACCTTTGACCTCTGACCTCGACCTTGATTTTGGTACGCGACACATCGTCTCCCCGTAGGGTATCCACTCACTGAAAATTAGAGTTGTTGTTAAATTGTCCCAGATATAGACCGGACACGAGGGACGGACGGACGGACACACGGACAGACGGACGGAAACCGCCATCACATAATACGTCCGCCTTTTGGCGGGCGTATAAAAATGAATATGTTTTTGCAAAATATCAAATGATTTTTTTCAAAAATCAAATGATGTTTTTTTACGATGTTTGAAAGCCGTAAACCTGGACGAGTGTGTGTCAACTCGCGTTAGACAAAACTTATGGCAAGGGAGACAACTATGCATCTATCCGTTGATAAGCTTGGCCACTAGGGGCGCGATAGTTTTCGTTCAGCAGGCAGAGGTCTATACTATGAATGAAGTCGGAAATATGTACGTCTGTGAGTGTCTGGAGAGCTAGGCAGCGTGTGCGTTCTCGCGTTGTATCTGCAACGCGTATCTGCAATGACAAGCCGTCATGGTGGGACAGAAAGGTCGGTCTGGGGGAAATAGGAAGGGTAGCGGCCGCACAAGAGGATGCGGTGTGTTGGCTGGACATTTGAAAAAAAACTAAAGGAAGATGAAGGGTCTGACTGCCACAAAGTCGACGTTCTCTTTGCTCGATGCTGTGCTGCCGGTATTGAAAACACAGGTCAAGCAGATGTTGAACACGACATGGAAAATGATGCAGGCATCGAAGCTGGGACAAATTATGTTCAACCCGTTGAGGCAGTCGAGGTTGGAAGAGAATTAGCTTCGAATGATATACAGCATGGTATAAAAATACTGTACAGAGGAATCTATTCAATAGAAATTTTGAAAGCAGCAGCTGTAAATAATTTTAAAAGCAGATGATCAGATTAAACAAGAAGTAAAATGTGCATGATATGCTTGTCTGATCGACAAGACATGTGCAGCCAGGAATCGGTTAGAATGCTTCTAAGAGCATCAAGGGTCCCAGAGTTTCTCGGCGCCTAGGCGGCCCCTGAGCCCTAGTCTAATCAGCAAAAAGGTTAGTTGTTATTAGTTTAGTCAGATTTGACATCATGGTATAGTATCAATCTGACAGCACGTGGAAGTAAATGATCTGGAAATTCATGCAGCAAGTCCCTGCTCAACTTTGTCATTTTGAAACACAAGCAAGATCAGCCTGAATATGGTGAAAATTTGGAGAAAAAAAAGAAGTAAATTGTTCATTATCTACAGGTATCTGACAAGACATTTAAATAGCCAGAAATGGGCTCGAATGCTCCTGAGAGCATCTAAGACCCCAGAGCTTCCAGGGGCCTAGGCGGCCCATGGACCCCGGCCTGTACGCTACGCCTCGCTGCGCTCGGCATTATTTTTTTCAAATAAGGACACTACTTCAAATTCCTGGATATAACCCTGGAACAGAGGATGGGGCACATCTTCCTGGGGGATGAGCAATCGGGAATCATCCCTGGTAATAGTGCCTCTGAAATTAAACATTTATAAACAATGTTTCTATTTGTTACCAAACCAAACCTGCTTTAATTAATGCCTTAATCTCCGTCAGGAAGATGAATTCAAACCGTAAAAACTAAAAGTTATCTCCCCTAGAGGAGAGTTGTCCGCCCCTAGGAGAGCTCTCCCATTCATCCCAGTGGAGTTACTATAAAAGGCTCTGCTCAAATCATTCCTATCCTCTTTCTCATTGTAACAAACCGAGACCTGTAGTGTGCAAGGCCGCGGCATGAGGGGACGGAAGGGAGGGACAATTAAATTAAAGCAGGTTTGATTTGGTAACAAATAGAAACATTGTTTATAAATGTTTAATATTTGATTCCCAAATCGTAAACCTGCTTTAATTAATGCCTCAGTACCAACATATGGAGGTGGGAACCTCGGCCTTGTTGTAGCTCCAATAGCAGGCTAAGTAACCGCTGGGATGACACAGACATGGGCATAAACAGGAGACATTAATACTCAACAAGTGGAACCCTGGTCAGAGACGTAAAAATTAAACATTTATAAACAATGTTTCTATTTGTTACTAAATCAAACCTGCTTGAATTCAATGCCTTAATCTCCATTAAGCTGCACAATCAAACGTAGAAAACGGAAGTTAAAACTAAAAGTTAACTCCCCTAGGAGAGAGTTGTCCGCCCCTAGGAGAGCTCTCCCACTCAACCCAGCGTGGTTACTATAAAGGTCACTGCAAGCCTCATTCCAATCCTCTTTCTCAAACCGAGACCAGTAGTAAGCAAGGCCGCGGAATGAGGGGACGGAAGGGAGGGACAATTAAATTCAAGCAGGTTTGATTTAGTAACAAATAGAAACATTGTTTATAAATGTTTAATATTTGCTTCCTAAATCGTAAACCTGCTTGAATTCAATGCCTCAGTACCAACATATGGAGGTGGGAACCTCGGCCTTGTTGTAGTTCTAAAAGCAGGCTTAGTAACCGCTGGGATGACACAGACATGGGTATAAGTATGAGACATCAACATCAACAAATGAAACCCTGGTCAAAGACGAAAAGGTTAAAACATGGATAAGATACAACAGTACTTATCTTGAATGTCTCCATCCATGTAGCTGTGCTCGTGGTGTGGTATACAATCTCTACCAAGAAGTTAGAATCCTCTGCTCTTAGGGCTGATAGGTTTTCTTGGCAGGATTGTATGCCGATTGGGGCAATGCCGACTTTAGCACATACATGCAGAAACTTGGCTGAACCTTTAAGGTCGGGTGAAGCGTAAACTGTCCGGGCTTAGAGGGCGCCAAGCCACACCATTCTCAGTCCACAAACCGTCTTATGTCCAACTCTCCATACTTGGTTCTTGAAGTTGAACAGGTCTTGTAGGAGATGACTGCGTTTGCTCCCTGAGTCAATACTACGCAATCGTCCACTCTGTACTTTATTCGACTGTGGAGACACTGCTTGTGAGATGAGCGTAGGTGACCCAGCTGAGATCATCTGGGAGGAAGTCAGTTCAAACTGAAATGACAAGCAAAACTGCAGTAAAGTCAAAGATTAAAAGTCAGAATTGTGTCAGGTCTAAAATGATGACTTGAGAGATAGCGGCTGCCAAACTGACCTATTACTACTGAGTAGATAATATTTATATCCAAAAATTTTTAAGATAACATTTATATCCAATTATTTTTAAGATAACAGTCTCTCAGTAAGGTACAATTACTAGAGCTGGAAAACAAAAAGGTCAGACTGTGCGAGACACGAATCCACGTCCTCAGAGTTCGATACCCAATCGCCAGCAGAAACAGCAAACGGACCAGACCACACGGCCGTCTCAGCCTCTATCTAAAAATGATCACAGGCATGACAAAGAATCTCAACAAAAGAACCCTGGTCGGTAATGCAGAGGGTAATTATGGAGTAGTAAAAGAAGATACTTATCTAACTTATCTTTTGAGTGTCTTCCTCCATGTAGGAGGGATGACACAGACATGGGCATAAACATGAGACATCAACAATGAACAAGTGAAACCCTGGTCAGAGACGTAAAAGGTTAAATCATGGATAAGAAACAGTAGTACTTATCTTGAATGTCTCCATCCATGTAGCTGTGCTCGTGGTGTGGTATACAATCTCTACCAAGATGTTAGAATCCCCTGCCCCAAGGGCTGATAGGTTTTCTTGGCAGGATTGTATGCCGATTGGGGCAATGCCGACTTTAGCACATACATGCAGAAACTTGGCTGAACCTTTAAGGTCGGGTGAAGCGTAAACTGTCCGGGCTTAGAGGGCGCCAAGCCACACCATTCTCAGTCCACAAACCGTCTTACGTCAACTTCTCAACTTGTTTCTTGAAGCTGAGTAGGTCTTGTAGGATGCCTAGGGGTCGACTGCGTGTGTTCCCTGAGCCAACTCTACGCAACTGTCAACTCTCTGTACTTTATTCGATGTTGCTGACACTGGCAACCTGAAACAAAACAATATTAATAATACTCACAAGTGTCAGTTCTTCGTTCTTGTGAGTTGAGCGTAGGTGACGCAGCTGAGATCATGTAGAAAGGAAGTCAGATACAACCTGAAAGACACAAGCAAAACCGCAGTTAAGGTAAAGATTAAATTCACCATAGTGTCAGGCCTCTTAGATTGATGATTAGAGAGCCCATGGTCGTCTATCTGACTTATTTCTTCCTTCATAGATGATCATATTGAATGTGGACACATGATATAATTGAGAGATGAGATGATACAGATGGCTGCCTTGCTGCCATGGTGACAATTTTGCACCCCCCCCCCTCTTTTTCTGAAATTATTTACCACGTGCTGGGTAGCCACCAGTGGCCCGAGCGTGGTCACACTATCTGATTGCACCGACACATCTCACAGATAGAAATTTGTGAACGTGGAGTTTGCTGTCCAGGCACAAGACTGGACAAAGTCATGGAGGGACAAGTTCTTCCATCAAGGCCATGTGTAGCGATGGCACGAATCTCATGGGAAGAAGCAGTATACAGTAGCGGGGAGGCGTCAATGGCCAATTGATGAGACCATTTTATGGTCTTCTTCAACCACGCGTTAATGGTATTTTTTCGTAATGTCATGCATTGCAGACGGGCGAAAATGACAGAAATAACAGGCGCCGAGAGCCGCGAACGGAATCGGTACGAGTAAGATAGTGGCGAATGGCTCGAACACGGCATAACAAAGAGTCGTCTTCGAGCCCATGTACGAAGTCTGAAAAACGCAGGGATAGAGTACGACCGTAGAGCGCACGGACCTAAGCGAACAGACTCATTTTGGCGATAAACTCCGGAACGGGACGAAAGGAAAAAGTTTAGACACTCTAGACGCCAAAGCAAAAGCCGCCAGAAAAGCCGCCTTGTAGGACACAGCTTTAAAGAAGCGGATAGAAAAGGGTTCAAAGGGCGGACGAATCAAAGCACACAGAACCACACCGATATCCCATTTCGGTAACAGTAGGCGAGTACGTCGCGACTGTAAGGCGAAGGCGCGAATAAGCGCAGAGATATAATCGTTAAGGCTAATGTCGGTACCAGAGGTAAGACGAAACACCCTAGACAGAGCAGATCCATACCCTACAATGGAGCTAATATGAAACTTCCTATCCCGGTGAAGATGAAGGAGGAAGTCAGCCACGAGGGAAATAGAGACAGTCGGGATCGGCATAACGTCCTCGGCACCAGGACAAATAAATCCGCTGCAGAGACCGAACCCGTAAAAAAGCGAACGTAGTGAGTAAGGTCCTGCATAGAAATGAAAAGCCCAAAGATGATGACAGAACCATAATGTCAAAGTCTAACAACTGGTGCAACCGTCTATACGGGAATAAAGTACTTGATGGAGAAAGTCGAAAAACTGTCCCCCAAGTACACCACGAACAACCATTGTGTCGTTTAAGCCCCAAAAATAGTCACAGCACCGACATCCAGAACAAAGAGATTTCAACGTAACCGAGAAATATCCTCAAAGAAATTTAAAATTCCCGAAGAGAGGAAATACATTTAAAGTCTCTCGCCGGCAGGAAGGTAAGGTTATTAAAAATTTAGAATTTGAAATGACCTAGCGCGAACAAGTTGTCGAGAAGCAGAAACGGTAAGAACATAGCTAAAGAGCAGTGTGATGTTCTTGTAGACTGTACCGGTAATCAAGACGACTCCACGAATTTGCGTGTTCCGTATCGTCGAACGAGAGTATTTCTAAAGATTTCCCGGAGAAATACACTCACCCTCACGCTAACAATTTTAAATTTTCTCAGAGAGAAGAAATAAAAATAAAGCTCAACTCCATCTGAATTATAAGCGTAATACAGTATACAGATGGAACCAATATGGTGAGAAACAAACAAATCAGAATGTAAATAACCGAAATTTGTGTATCAAAGAATAACACACTTTCACAATAAACAGTGGGTGAATAGGTTTACACACTCACGATAAACCAGCACGTGATCTCTATGTTGAACGACACACTCTTAATTACATAAAGAGATCAGTAAAGAAACTCATTAAAATGCAATCAATGGCCGTAGTAAATTGGGTTGAGTTGTGGTTACGTACACAAATGCAACAATCACGTAAACATGAGAGGCAGATAAAAACCTCTGTAAGTTCTCTCTTGAAGACAGGATATCAAAATCACAAAATAATACTTGATATAACAAGAGATTACCTTTTTGGTAGGACCCAAGAATTGAATGCATGAAGGTAAAAACTACCAAACACTGCAAGTCCGAACAAAAGATACAACAACAACATGGAACATTGACGGACTGCTTATAAAGAATCGGATTTCCCCGGCGGGGAAAAGGAACCTCCCGCGTCAAACGAGGATAGTATACACGATACTAGTAAAGATTTATACAACAATTCAATGGATAAAATCATGAATCAACGAAACAAAAACCTGTTCGTTTATAGCACAGATCACAATAGGCTCACATACTGACCGAAACAAAACGGAATGGTGAGAGCCAATAAAAGCCCACATCAAACACAGCGGGCCGAAACTCACTGTTTGTGTGGAGACGCAAATTGAATACACACTGCCCTAATGCAGGACTGTGTTATTAGTTAAGCATGAGATTTCATAAATACTTTTAGAAAACATCGTCAGACGATCATTTCAAGATATAGAAAAATCATTAAATTTTTCAAATCTCCGACAAGCAAACTAATTTTAGCGACGTACGTCCGAAGACACTAAACACGTGCCTGACTCAAGCGAGTCCAACATTCGCCCCGACAATCTCCATAGATGGAGAAAAACGGATTAGATAATTTACTAAGCTTAGATATAATCCGCAACGGAGACTTGACACACGACGATGTTTATTTGCTTTCTTCCTTTTTAGAAGAAACCAGTCGATAGAAAGGCGAAAATAACATGTGGCAAAGAATTCTTTTGTCTAACGGAGACAATGGAATGCCCTGACAAGACCGACCTGGTCTTTGTTAAGCCGGACAAAGGAACGGGTTTGGTAGCGACCCCAGACAATGAAGCACCGGTACAGGTCAAGCTGTCCAACAGCCTAGAACAATCTCCCTGTAGGATAGTGTCACTGAGAGGAATATACACCGACGCGGGTGAAACTGGATCTTGAACAGTATGAGATAAATTCAAGCCAACTCGGTCGAGATCCTCATTACAATTCATAACATTGACCAAAGAAATTTCCAAAACCCGTCTGTCGCCCTCCGAAATAGACGGGTCATCACAAGCATGTAAAAGATAAGCACGACGAGCTTGGGCATAATTCCTCCAAGACGTCGCGCCCATAACACACATTCCGCGCACGTGGTCGCGTGATAACACAACTCTTTACAAGAGAAACAAGCAGTGTGGGCGTCCAATGGGGACAAAAACTGCCCGCACGTACGACAAGGAATAGTAGACGGAACCTCAGACATAATAATGCAATAAGGAAGTTCCGAATAACAAACAAAAGTCACACTTGATAAAGGATATAACCAGCGAAACAACAACAACAATCGTTGAAAATTGAATCCAAACACTTCCCTAGATGTGCACTGCTCGAGAGCAAACAGGAGAAAGAGGATTGGAATGAGGCTTGCAGTGACCTTTATAGTAACCACGCTGGGTTGAGTGGGAGAGCTCTCCTAGGGGCGGACAACTCTCTCCTAGGGGAGTTAACTTTTAGTTTTAACTTCCGTTTTCTACGTTTGATTGTGCAGCTTAATGGAGATTAAGGCATTGAATTCAAGCAGGTTTACGATTTAGGAAGCAAATGGGTAATTCATGGATTTGATACAGTTGTACTTATCTTGAGTGTCTCCATCCATGTAGCTGTGCTCGTGGTGTGGTACGCAAACTCTACCAAGTTGAAGGATTCCTCGGCCCCTTAGGCTACTAGGTCTTCTTGGTAGGCACTGTATGTCCTGGGTGGGGCAATAGCCAGCAGTCCGTGCATACAGGAAGATACTTGGCTGGACCTTAAGAATGGGGAGAGCGTATACTGCCCAGAGCTTAGAGGGCGCCAAGCCACACCACTCTCAGTCCGCAAGCCGTCTTATGTCAACTCTCCATACTTGGACCTTGAACTTGAACAGGTCTTGTAGGATGCGTTGGAGTTGACTGCGTTTGCTCCCCGAGTCAACTCTACGCAATCGTCAACTCTCTGTACTTTATTCGACTGTGGAGACACTGGCAAAGTGTCAATACTTCGTCTTGTGAGTTGAGCGTAGGTGACCCAGCTGAGATCATCTGGGAGGAAGTCAGTTCAATCTGAAATGACACAAGCAAAACTGCAGTAAAGTCAAAGATTAAAAGTCAGAATTGTGTCAGGCCTAAAATGATGACTTGAGAGATAGCGGCTGGCAAACTGACCTATTACTACTGAGTAGATAACATTTATATCCAATTATTTTTAAGATAACATTTATATCAAATTATTTTTAAGATAACAGTCTCTCAGTAAGGTACAATTACTAGTGCTGGAAAAAAAAGAAGGTCAGACTGTGCGAGACACGAACCCGCGTCCTCAGAGTTCGATACCAAATCGCCAGCAGTAACAGCAAACGGCCCAGACCACTCGGCCATCTCAGCCTCTATCTAAAATGATCACAGGCATGACAATAAATCTCAACAAAAGAACCCTGGTCGGTAATGCAGTGGGTAATTATGGAGTAGTAATAGAAGATACTTATCTTTTGAGTGTCTTCCTCCATGTAGCTGTGATCGTGGTGTGGTACATACTTCTACCAAGCTGAAGGATACCCCGGGCCGCTTAGGCTACTAGAAGGTCTTCTTGGTAGGCACTGTATGTCCTGGGTGGGGCAATAGCCAGCAGTCCGTGCATACAGGGAGATACTTGGCTGGACCTTAAGAACGGGGAGAGCGTATACTGCCCGAAGCTTAGAGGGCGCCAAGCCACACCACTCTCAGTCCACAAGCCGTCTTATGTCAACTCTCCATACTTGGTCCTTGAAAGTTGAACAGGTCTTGTAGGATGCGTTGGAGTTGACAGCGCTTGCTCCCTGAGTCAACTCTACGCAATCGTCAACTCTCTGTACTTTATTCGACTGTAGCCGACACTGGCAAAGTGTCAGTTCTTCGTCTTGTGAGTTGAGCGTAGGTGACCCAGCTGAGATCATCTAGAAGGAAGTCAGTTTCAACCTGAAATGACACAAGCAAATCTGCAGTTAAGGTAAAGATTAAACTCACCATAGTGTCAGGCCTCTTAGATTGATGATTTTAGAGTCCATGGCCGGCCATCTGACTTATTTCTTCCTTCTTAGGTGATCATGTCATATGTGGACAAATGTTATGCGATGATACAAAAATGCCGCCCCCCCCCTTTTTTTGAAAATTTACTTGACCACGTGCTGGGCAGCTACCAGCGGCCCAAGCGTGGTCACCCTATCTGACTGCACTGACATATCTCTCAGATAGAAATTGGTGAACGTGGAGTTTGCCGTCCAGGCACAAGACTGGACAATGTCATGGAGGGACAAGTTCTTCCATAAAGGCCATGACGTAGCGATGGCACGAATCTCATGAGAAGAAGCAGTAGACAGTAGTGGGGGAGCGTCAATGGCCAATAGATAAGACCACTTAAGGGTCTTCTTCAACCACGCGGCAATGGTATTCTTAGTAATGTCACGCATTGCGGACGGGTGAAGGGACAGAAATAACAGACGACGAGAGCCGCGAGCGGAATCGATACGAGTAAGATAGTGGCGAATGGCTCGAAAAGGGCATAACAGAAAGGTCGTCTTCGAGGCCATGCACGAAGTCTGACAACGCAGGGATGGAGTACGAACATTGAGCGCACGGACCTAAGCGAACAGACTCATTTTGGCGATGAACTCAGGAATGGGTCGAAAGGAAAAGCGAGACCAATCCGCAGTCCAGGTCATAGATGATCTCTCAAGAGCATGAAGTTCAGACACACTAGACGCCAAAGCAAAAGCCGCCAGCAAAGCAGACTTGTAGGAAACAGCTTAAAGAGAGGCGGACTGTAAAGGTTCAAAAGGCGGACGAAACCGAGCATACAGAACCACATGAATATCCCAATTCGGTAACAGCTGGCGAGTACGGCGAGACTGTAAGTGAAAGCCGAAAGGGCGCAGAGATATTGTCGTTTAGACAAATGACGATGCCGGTAGAAAATGTAAAAACCCTAGCCCAAGCAGACCGGAACCCTTAAAGGGTGCCGAGTTGAACTTCATATCACGATAAAGGGGAAGGAAGAAGTCAAATACAGGGAAACAAAGAGACACAGTCGGGAAGGGCATCACATTCTCGGCACCAGGACAAATAAATCCACTGCAGAGACCGAACCCGGAAAACGAACATAGTGAGTAAGGTCCCGCATAGAAATGAAAAGTCCTAAAGTTGATGACAGAACCATAATGTCAAAGTCTAACAAACTGGTGCAACGGTCTATCCGGGAACGAAGTACTTGAAGGAGAAAGTCGAAAAACTGTCCCCCAAGTACACCGTGAAAAACATTGTGTTGTTTAAGCACAATCCTGTGGTAAAAAGGATTTCAACACAAAATGTTTGTGTGTTGAAATCAACATGGTTCTGTGTTAAACATAAATCAACACAAAAGCTGTGCTGAAATCAAGACCAATTACTGTTGATTCCAACACAATTTCTGGAATCAAAAAGGCTTGAACACAACTCTCTTCGTAGTGTAACGACGAACCTAAGTAAACCTCGATGTGAAAACCCGAGAGGAATTGATACAAGGGGAAGGTTGACGCCAAACGGAAGGACTTCCACTCCCACCGACGATGGAGAATCGAAGGAAGTGCCGAAAAACGAGGATGAATAGATATAAAATATGCATCTCGCAAACGAAGAAATGACGTAAGGAACGGCATTATGGCGTACCGGAACGTCTAACAGATGTACGCGAACGACGCACAAGTGTATGAGAAAACACATGACGGCGTAATGAAACGTCGTCAAGGTGTAACAGAAGGAAACCGTAATCGTGAAAAATGAGAGAAACGTTGTGTGTGATAAACGACGTAGTGATTTCCCCATTTGCATCAACATAAAGTATATACATGCTCATAATGGAGCAGGATACAACCTTATAAAAGTACGAGAAAAACGACGTAACGGCGAGAAACGACGTACAGGTGTACGAGGACAACGAAACGACGAAATGGAACGTCGTTGAGGTGCGAAACGAGGAAGGCGTTGCAAACAGTAACCCGAACTCGATTGTAATAATTTTTTTTTTTTTTTTTTAAATTAGAAACGCAGTAGAGATGAACACATTAAATGTTCCTAGCGTTAAACACAAACGTAACCTCAATGAGGTAAATGGCATTATGGATCTTTATGTCAGTGAACATGATTACTGTGTCAGTGAACATGATTACATTATGACATCTCCCGATGTAATTTGGCTCCTGTACATGAAAATCAGTACTGGAGTTTTATATGGAGAGAATGTTAAACATTTATAAACAATGTCACTACCTATAACCAAAAGTAGTAACACCACCGACATCCAGAACAAAGAGATTTCCACGTAAACTAAAAAGATCCTCAAAGAATTTAAAATTCCCGAAGAGAGGAAATACATTTAAAGTCTCTCGCCGGCAGATAAATTAAGGTTATTAAAAATTCAGAATTTGAAATGACCTAGCACGAACAAGCTGTCGAGAAGAAGAAACGGTAAAGAACATTGCTAAAGAGCCGTCTGTTGTTCTTGTAGACTGTACCGGTAATCCTACTTGGAGAAGACTTCACGCATTTGCGTGTCATCCTTGCGCAGGGCTCAACATCAGGGCTCGAAATGGCGCCCTGCTATTGGCGAAAAGCAGAAATTTGCCTGTCGCAGGCCAAGTGAAAATTGCCCTGCTAAAATAAAAAAAATCGTGAAAAAATAGCAGGCGATAAGTTTTTAGGCGAATGAAATGCCTAAAGATCGATTCTCCGTTCGATATTGAAAATATTCGTACTGCCAAACCATTACAGCAATCTTTGTACGTCAAAATGTTTTCGTACGGCTCGGAAGTACTGAACTGGCGCCGATCCGATTGTTGTGGCAAGTAAGTCGGTCCGAAGTTGTCTCCCTTGTCAGTGCTCACAAAACCCGGTCGACAAAAAATGACAACTGGCGACTGAATTTTCCAGTCACTCGACCAATGTGTCGATTAAAAAATAGAGTAACTCGGCAAAGTGGCGAGTGAATTTTTGGTCAATGAAGTGTTTAGTCGCCAAAGTATTTTTGTGTTTAGTTTATCAGGCAGCGAAATCCAATCAGGCCTAAAATGTACAGGAAATAATGACAGAATAATGCCGACGATGCATGGGGAAGCTAGTGTATTTATAGAGACCACGTGGTCTTGAAATCATGCACAGGCGTGACACAATAAGATCACGTGCTCGCCCTAGAAAAGTTAATCCACGACCCGCTGACCGTTCTCAGCCAATGAAATCATCATAGTAAAAATTATAGTAAACAAATTCTATGAAACAATCTTGGCGGGAATTTGCAAGTTCAAGGTCAAGAATGCGATGGTATGCCTGAAGCACGACATGTGCGTTTTGACTTCAGTGTCGCTTCTAAAACAATTGTAGTCAAGTAAAACCAGCTCAGTAAATTTATATGCTGAAAGACAAACGTCATGTGGTAAAAGTTTGCAGAGAAGAGTTTGGAACTTTTGTTTCACCTGACCCGACTTTTCATTCAAGCCATTTCGGATTTGCGTAACCGACACACAAATGATCGTTTCCTTCGCGCAAAATTTCGAGGGTACACTGCAATATTTTTTTTTTCTCTTTTATTTTTCAAACTAACACTGGATTATCATGTTGTTGGAAAGACTGATTCGTCTGTCACTTTATTACATCGAAAGGTCGCTAGGGATTGGCGAGTGAATAAAACATTAGGTCGCCAATGTGGCGAGTAGATTTTTAGCCTCACTCGACAAATGGCGACCAACTGGAAAAAAAATTTGTTGCTTGTTGTGTGCGCGCATGCCTGCCGTTATTACTTCCGCATCCGTTAACAACGTCCGACAAGCGAGAAGCCAGCGTGGTAACCGTATTCGATGCTAAACGCCTAAAACATGGCACAAAATACTACATTGCATTCCTCATAGCAAAAGAGGAAATTGCATTCACAAATTTAATCGAGTAACTTGGAAATTTAGAAAAACTGCAGGTCAAATTTACTAATAGCAGGTCATCTAAGGCTTGGCCTGCGATTTTTACGTATCCGAAGAAAAATAGCAGGCCATTGCATTTTCTCTAATTCGAGCCCTGAACATACAAGAAGACCGCTCGATGAAATAGACTAATGCTGTCCCAGGTAGAAGACCGAGAAAACTTCAGGCTTGATCCTTGCCCGGCCAACAGACTAGGAGAAGATCAATAAACACTCCACAAGTCGTGGAACTAGAGTATTTCTACAGATTTCCCGGAGAAATACACTCACAGTCACGCTAATAATTCTAAATTTTCTCAGAGAGAAGAAGTAAAATTAATGCTCAACTCAATCTGAATTATAAGCGTAATTCAGTATACAGATGGGACCAACTAGGTGTGAAACACAAACAACTCACAATGTAAAATAACAGAAGTTTGTGTTTCAAAGAATAGCACACTTTCACAATAAACAAGGGTGAGTGAGTGAATAGGGTTTACTCACTCGCGATAAACAAACACGTGATCTCTTTTGTTGTTCAACACCCTTAATTACACAAAGAGAGTAGTAAAGAAGCTCATTAAAATGTAACAAAGCGTCGTAGTGAATAGGCTTGAGTTGTGGTTACGTAACACAAACGCAAGACAACGTAAGCATAAAAGGTAGATAAAAACCTCTGTAAGTTCTCTCTTGATCACAGGATATCAAAATAAACATAATAATATTTGATATAACAAGAGATTACATTTTGGTAGGATCAAAGAACTGAATGCATGAAAACGAAACTACCAAAAACTGCAAGTCCGAACAGAAGATACAACAACAACATGGAAAATTGACGGACTGCTTATAAAGAATCGGATTTCCCCGGCGGGGAAAACGAACCTCCCGCGTCAGAACGAGGATAGCATTCACAATACTAGTAAAGATTTATACAACAATTCAATGCATAAAATCGTGAATCAATGAAACGAAAACCTGTTCGTTTATCGTACAGATCACAATAGGCTCACATACTGACCGAAAACAAAACGGAATGGTGAGAGCCAGTAAAAGCCCACATGAAACACAGCGGGCCGAAACTCATTGTTTGTGTGGAGACGCGATATTGAATACACACTGCCATAATGCAGGACTGTGTTATTAGTTAAGCATGAGATTTCATAATGACTTTTAGAAAACATCGTCGGACGATCATTTCAAGATATAGAAAAATCATGACAAAAATTTTGAAATCTCCGACAAGAGCAAAATATTTTAGCGACGTACGTCCGAAGACACTAAACACGTGGCTGATGGTAAAACAAACCGTGTGCGATCCAAGCGAGTCCAAAATTTGCCCCGACAAAATTTAGAAACACCCGAGATAGAGATGTCAGACAAAACTATCCCGGAATATTATTTATTTAATCGCAACAGAACCATTGACAAAAATGACATAGGCGAGATAACCTGCGGCGAGGTAGCATTCTTTTGTCCGAAGGAGACAATGGATCGCTCAGGAAAACCGACCTGAAACTGGAGGCCTTTGTTGGCCTGAACAATGGAACCGGTTTTACAGGGACTCGAGATAAAGGAATAGCGGTGGAGGTCAGACTGTCTAGAAATAGAATATTATCTCCTGCAGGAACAGGCCACTGGGAGGAAATATTTACAGACGTCGAAGAAAACCGGACTTTGAATCTAAGAGTACAAATTCTAAATTCCGATACCACCGAGATCCTTGATGGATTTCAAGTCATACACAAGCGTAAATTCCCAAAAACCGACTATCGCTCCGATAGAGCGAGATCGTCAGAGGCACGCAATAAATGAGCACGTCGGACCTGGGCAAAATTCCTCCAGGCAGACGAATCCGATGACACACGCACACGTGGCTTTGCGATACACAAATCTTTACAAGTAAAACAAACCGTGTGGGAGTCCAAACGGGACAAACTTGCTCACACGTCCGACAAGAATTAGAATTCGGAACAGAAACCTCAGACATATACCAATGTAAGAAGAATTTCCGAAAAGAAAAACACAAGACAATCTTGATAAAGGATATAATCCGGCGGTTACAACAACAACACAGGCTGTATTGAATTAACACTTCCTTGATGTGCACTGGTCGAGTACAAACAGGAGAAAGAGGATAGGAATGATTTGAGCAGAGCCTTTTATAGTAACTCCACTGGGATGAATGGGAGAGCTCTCCTAGGGGCGGACAACTCTCCTCTAGGGGAGATAACTTTTAGTTTTAACTTCTGTTTTTACGGTTTGAATTCATCTTCCTGACGGAGATTAAGGCATTAATTAAAGCAGGTTTACGATTTGGGAATCAAATAAGGGATTTCTTTACCAATACATGTAGATGAAACCCAAAATGACTGAGAGGAGCGAGTGGGAGTGAGGCAAAAACCATCTGACCCAATACAATAGGGGAAGAACATGAGTTTGGTTTGCTGTTTACATATTATCTTTGAAGTCATTATATCACATCAAAATGCACCAGAACACAACAGCAGTTTACTAAATTTAGATATACCGGTAACAAAATCTCAAGAGGGACATATAGTGTTAGCAGAACAATAGTAGAATTCCACTTCAAAAACCTACTTTTTTACCTCAGTCTAAACAAGTACATGTATTTGTGGCACACACTCACATATGGACAGACAGCAATGCTATATTCATCAACCGAGGTCTGGCTGGGAATAAGAATACAGTTCTCAAAATCAGAAATATACTGTCAAAGTGTGCCATTTTCATGTTTAGATTTTTGAGAAATTTATGGGGTCAAAAATATGAGCATTAACTGAGTGAAGATTTGTGATTATATTCATCAAAAAGTGGGCAGAATGCATTTCCAATGGTCCAGAAACCCAGCAGCCCCTGAACCCTATTCTGAAGTGCTCGGATAGTAGGCCCCACACCCCCCCCCCCCCCCCCCAATCAGAGTTCGAATAGTTTGAAAATCTCCACCTGTCACATATTATTTTCTACCTGTCGCATTAAATTACAACCTGAACAAAACCATGTAATTCATTTTTCAAGATCAAAACTGTAATCACGATGAACCATCTCAGAGGCTGTCAATCAAGTGATTGTGAAAATATTTTTTGTCACCAACTTTAAAATATATTGTGCATAAATGTACCTTTCATCAATACATTTTGTCGTATTGAACATTTTATTTGTTCATAACACCAGCCTGAACACTGGAACTTTGACATTCATGTGTGGTAAAAGATGGGCAGTGATCAACTATATATCGAACTTGTGATTCCAAATAAATGCTTATTTATTATTGGTACGTGTACCACTTTCCACAGCAGCTGCACTGTAGGCCTACATGTACTGTATTCTGTGTTTGACAACACATTCTGATCTGCAATTTCAAGAAAATCTATCCAAAATCACAGAAAATCTCCAATACCTCGCATTTGTTTGATCTGATGGGGGCAAAGTAATTCCTCATGTAATCCCAGCATAAATTTCAGCAATAAGCAAGAAATCTAACTATACTTCAGGATAATACGAAGTTGTGCATCTGACATGTGTGAAACCCCTTGGCTCTGGTGGGGGCAGCCATTCTTAATGTATTGAATTTGAACCATACTACTTTGAAGGCATCAGGAAAACCAAGCAGTCAAGTGACGATACAGATTATTAAAAATTTCGCAATTAGAAATGGCCCCTAAGGTTCCCGTCTAATCAGAGAAACCGGCAGTCATTAATTATCCTTGATGTATCAATGATGTTTTCCAAGTATCATACTGAACACTTGAACAGTATCAAAGGATATATACATCATGAATGATTTTACATAAATTAAAAATGGCTGTCAAGGTTTCCATCCAATCAGAGAAAACGGTTGTCATTCATAGTTAGTCTCTTGATGTATTAATGATGTAAACAAAGTCTCACATCAAACACTTGAACAGTACCAGAAGTATAGATTTTGCATAAATTAAAGATGGCAATCAAGTTTTCCACCTAATCAGAGAAAATGGTTGTCATTAATTGTAAATTTCTTGATGTATCAATGATTTATAGTTGCATATCACACACTGAAACGGTATCAAAGATATAGATCATTAATGAATTAACTTAAAAATGATCGCCAAGATTTCTGCCCAAACAGAGAAACCAATTAGGTCATTCATCGTAAGTCTCTTGATGCATGGATGATGTATAACAAATTTTACATCGAGCACTTGAACGGTATCAGAGATTGAGATCATTAATGATTTTGCATAAATTGAAGATGGCCGCCCATCCTTCCCGCCACTCAGAGGAACTGATGTGGTTATTCATTTCAAGTCTCTAGATACATCGATGCTGTATACCAAGTTTCGTATAGCTCTGACAATTTGAGAATGCTTTATAAAAAATATATTGGTTCAACTGTTATTCACAATGAACAAAAATAAAGTTCTGAGAAAACTGAAAATATAATCTTTGGTAAATATCTGAAACGTAGAAATGTTCGCATCTCATTATCCATATCTGAAATACATTTAGAATGACGTACCATGATTTGATCAGCCAGCTCCCGAGATGGCACAAGTATTATCGCTTTGGGGGAATTTAATTTTGATTCTTCAGGCATGTCAGGGAACTGTTGTTTTTGTCTGTGCAGTAGATCAACCAGGGGTGTCAGATATGCCAATGTCTTCCCACTACCTATTAGGGGAAAAATGACAAGTACAGTACAGTATAATTAACCAACCTCCAACACTGTTGTTCCTATATCACCAACAACAAAGTCAACCTGGCAGTACATTTAGGGGGAGTGCTGAAATTGATCACAACACAAACCACTAACTCTCAACACATGAATCAGGAGTACATAATTCATTTGCCTTTGCACGCGATTTGAATGAAAGTGGTCACAACTTCATTGAATGTTAAACGTTAATTGTATGAAAGAATACATATATCCCCACAGCTGGAGTGCATAAACGAGACAAATGGAATCCATCTTGACCAAGTTCGTGTATGAATGGGACTAATACTGTTGCCCATGTCTAACTATAATTCTTAATTCTATGTCATACATGTACATGATATAGAGTAGAAGATCGACTGTTCTCCCGGAACCCATATGCATGACATGTCGTGTCTGTGTTCAGTGACATTGCCATATATGCACTAAATCACATCATGCCCACGTCCTCGATGGAACAGAAGATGTTGTTGTCGTGAAAGTGTAACACTATCTCATGATGGTCATGCCACATTATAGTTTGTTGTCGGGTCAAATTTATCCACACCACATGGCATGGGTAATAATCAATGATAACAAGGTAGACTACCTGTACCTTGTTATCAGTAGTGAGCATAGTGAGCCTAGATGTCAATGATTGCAGTCCACCACAGCTCTCTCCTTATGCACCTGTTGGGCTGCTTATTTTTCAATATTTTTAAACGAACTTATGATCAAAAAATGCGGGAAATATTCATGAACACAAAAAGTTCATTATTTCAAAACTATTAACCTGTGTTTTATTAGGTCTTTCCATTACAAATGGAAAGACCTTTTGTTATTCTATGGATTATTATTATTATTATTATTATACTGTCCAAATTTGTCAGCGGCCTGGCGTCTTTACGGTTTATTGTACACGTCTAAGATTTGTTACAGGTCAACATATGTGTCTGAAGTTTTGCATAACGGTCTTCGTTTTTGACCTTGACCTTTTTAGTTTTAGGCTTTTTAAGGGAAAATTCATTTTGCGATTATTGACCATACGTTTAAGGGAACACAGCTGGAATTTTGAATGTAAAAGTTTGAAGATTTACCCAACAAAATAAGCGAATAAAATAAGTAGGTCAGACAAGCAGTTTTCGAGTTCTCTCCCCTGGTGCTGTTTTCCTTGTTCGCGGTGTACACTCAAAACTCAAGAACATATCTGAAAGAAAGTTACTGGTTGGTAAGTATTGCATATGGCCATGCTGTAGTTATATTTTTGGATTATTACGTAACAACAAAAAGTAGTTATCTCCCCTTTAATGTTTTTAAAAAACCGTTATTTTATAAGGAAATAAGCCACGGCATTGAGTTTAGGGGTCAACTCTTGGACGGCTTATGCGATCAGCCTGAAAATAAGGTCATGATCTACATGATGTCTCAAGGTCAGAACTTGTGTCAGAACTGGGCCTTGACCTTGACCTTTGAAGTGGTAAGCATCTAAATATGGAAAATACGGCGTCCATTTACTGAAAAACTAACACACGGACAATCACAAAACAATGAAGCAATAGTGAGTGCAACGCTGACTTTATTTTGCCGCTAATTATAAAACCATCCGATGTGACCTTGACTTTGAATATCACATAATGTAAAAAGCGTTGTGTGTACTTTTCACGAAAACTATAACTTGCAGGAATCTGTAATTTACAACACTTGTACCCCATAATACAGGTATGACGTCACCGTCAAGTTGACCTTGACCTTGGTTTTTGAGATATGGCCTCGGACAGTTATGCGACTGCAGTGCTATAACTGGAAAACTGTTGGAAATTTGTAGTTGAAATTTGCACATGAATGTAGGTCATTACATGACGTAACAGAACATCAGTAGACCCCATAAAAAGATACCAGAAAGATTGGGAGATAATTAGCAATTTCTGAAATTTACGATGTATTTAAATTTTGCAAAAAAGTATGCATCCAATCATCACTATTTTTAGGCATTATTGAGGGAAAATATATATATGTATTTGCCTATGAAATTTCAAGAATATAGCTTTGACAGGTTTAGAGAAATTAAAGAAACAATTTTCCCGAACTATTAAGCCGTTAAATGATCACTTCATGTTCATTTCATCTATTCAATGCCTATGGATGTTGTCAATTTCGCTATAGCGATTTGGCTGTAACACTCGAGGCATCCAATGTTCGCAATTAAATAAACGTCGTGTTACATGACGGGGCCGGCGCAATTTTATAAACCGTTTATCTCTTGAACCGCAATAGTTACGAACTTCTAATTTGCTGCCGGTTACTTCCAATACTGTGTTCTCTCATTGACAATGACTCCGTGCCGGGAACAGTAATTGTGGAAAACTTGAACAGTTACGAAAAAGCCGTTAGTTTGAAATAATACAGCATAGACAGAGGCTCAGCGATACTGGTATTCGAAAACAAACAAGGGGAATAACTAAAGGCGGAAGTGCGCGCGACTGTTCTTGAAGTACGCGCCACTGTTCTTTCTGACAGCGAGAGTAAGGATATAGCTGTTTTCCAAGCAAGCTCGGCAGGGATGGCATTGGGTGTCTAGGATTAAAGTGCCTAAAACAAGGGAATATTTGGTGTCGCCGTTTATGTGGAATGTTCCGAGATGAAGTACGGATGGATTGTACAAAGAAGGTAAGGATTTGTTTTCTAATTTAAGAACAACACCCAGACGACTAAAATTGCGCGCCACAATACGTAAGTGAACCGACTTATGACTGCATCTCGTTGTGGTTTCATGCGATTTGTAAATACTAGACTGAAGTTTCCGGTACAGGTAATCAGTTTTGATTGAGGGAATATATAAATATGTGTTTGGAATTGACAGTAAGAATGCATTCGCATTGTTGCAGGCAGGATACAATGTCCGCCCCCAATTAGCATGCTGTTTGAAGTATGTTTATGTACACGACGAAATTAGTATTGAGCGACATATATTCAGTGCCCAGATAAAGCGGACTCAAATAGAAAACAATAGACTTTCCACAGTTTAACTTTTTGCAATTGTTTGAACAACGGTACATAACGATGAAAGTTCACACTCGATTCAAGGCTCTCGCAATCTAGACAAATTAAACTTTCCGGAAAATGTTTCAACTCGGTATTTATAGTACCGGTATATGCCACATCACAATACAGCGAAATAATACCTTTGGGGGACGTCATGGAAAGACCGTGATATTGTACCGACAATGTCTAGTTAAATATTGAAATTATTCTGCATTTCACCATCAATGATGATAGGATATAGAGAGTCTAAACATTCTGCAGAAATTTGATCTTTCATTACCTCAGCCGTGTCTGTTCCATAAATAAAAATTTTTGGTCGAAAATATGGAAATTGTATTGTTTGCAGATAAATAATTTTTCAAATGCATTTTATATTTCAAATCTCATAGAATCAGACTCAGAATATCAAAATGCAAGAGGTCATTTTCATCAACTGCAGACATTTAGGGAAGTAATATATTGAACTGGTCAAAAAATTTCCATGAATTATTTGCCCGAGTTTGAAGCCAGGAAAGGTATATAATTTACTTCCTGTACAAATGTGCCAATCCAAGAGTTATATGTACCTGTTTCAGCTGCAGACAGAACACAATGGCCTTTGAGAATTTTGGGGATTGTTCTTTCCTGAAAATAACAAAAGAATACTCTAACGTAAAATCCATCATGTGAATAGATCAATATGGATTATTTAGGTTACAATTCATCTCACAGAAATTGGGGTTCTTCTGTGTGGGGAGATAATATTAGTGGATTCACAGAGTAGGGGCAGAGTGCCAGTCAAGATTCCAAAATATATTTTCCTATCTTACAGCTTTCAGCTCAGTGACGGTAATGTATTGCATCTGGACAAGTGAGCATTTCTCGTCATTTACAACTTACAGCTCATTAGTTTCATAATAAGAACAGTTTTGACATCACTCGATACATTAAAATTGACAGTTTGGCCTTTTTGAGGGTCACATGATACAGCTATTCACCACTTCAAATACATAGATGGAGAGTTCCGCCAGTTTCAACATCTCAAAACATCAGTATTGACACCACGATTCTCAGAAGTTTATCTACATCACTTGGAGCAAATATTAGATTAACAAACACACAGTTCACAGTCTCAGTTATATTTCTTAGAAACATCAGCTGTACAGTGAATATTAAAAGTTTTCAGCTTTATAAGTGTAGCTAACTAGTTTAAGTTAGAGACATCATCTGTATCATGGCTACGAGGAGTGTGTCGAGCATTGCTTTACACGAGTTAATAACAAGCCAAAATCATTTCTACGAGTACAACAAGGTCATCAAATGTTAAGTAATATTTTGTTCTCCACCAAACATTAGTGAGGGAGACTGGTTTTTTCATTCTTTTGTTTTAAAGAACTGAAGAGAAAATAATTCCTTGCAGTAAATAAATTTTATCTTGAATATGCTATGGATTTGCAATGGCCCATCTCAAACTAAAATGAAACAGGGAGAGCCAAGAAACATACAAAGATAATCTGGGGCTTTTTCAAATGATGAGTTACTTTTATTTTATTATTTTGAAACACATTGAGATATATTTTCTGGAAATGGCAGTCAAATGTTTTCATGCAGCAGGTTTTCAAGCAAGGTGGTTTGGTTCCGGTGAATGAATAATTTACACTTAACTCTCAGTGGCATAAGTGAAGGGGTTGTGTATTGATTTGACCTTGTATAGTAATAGGCCTGAGGTACTGATTTGATCCCATACAGTAATAGGCCTGAAGTATTGATTTGACCTTGTACAGCAATAGGCCTGATGTACTTACTGATTTGACCTCATGCAGTAATACATGTAGGCCTGAAATATTGATTTGATCACATACAGTAATAGGCCTGATGTACTTACTGATTTGACCTCATGCAGTAATAGGCCTGAAATATTGATTTGATCCCATACAGTAATAGGCCTGATGTACTTACTGATTTGACCTCATGCAGTAATAGGCCTGAAATATTGATTTGATCCCATACAGTAATAGGCCTGATGTACTTACTGATTTGACCTCATGCAGTAATAGGCCTGAAATATTGATTTGATCCCATACAGTAATAGGCCGGATGTACTTACTGATTTGACCTCATGCAGTAATAGGCCTGAAATATTGATTTGATCCCATACAGTAATAGGCCTGAGGTATTGATTTGATCTCCCACAGTAATAGGCCTGAGGTATTGATTTGATCTCATACAGTAATAGGCCTGAGGTATTGATTTGATCTCATACAGTAATAGGCCTGAGGTATTGATTTGATCTCATACAGTAATAGGCCTGAGGTATTGATTTGATCTCATACAGTAATAGGCCTGAAGTATTGATTTGATCTCATACAGTAATAGGCCTGAGGTATTGATTTGATCTCATACAGTAATAGGCCTGAGGTATTGATTTGATCTCATACAGAAATAGGCCTGAGGTATTGATTTGATCCCATACAGTAATAGGCCTGAGGTATTGATTTGATCTCATACAGAAATAGGCCTGAGGTATTGATTTGATCTCATACAGTAATAGGCCTGAAGTATTGATTTGATCGCATACAGTAATAGGCATGAAGTATTGATTTGATCCCATACAGTAATAGGCCCGAGGTATTGATTTGATCTCATACAGTAATAGGCCTGAGGTATTGATTTGATCGCATACAGTAATAGGCCTGAAGTATTGATTTGATCGCATACAGTAATAGGCCTGAAGTATTGATTTGATCCCATACAGTAATAGGCCTGAAGTATTGATTTGATCCCATACAGTAATAGGCCTGAGGTATTGAGTTGATCTTATACAGAAATAGGCCTGAAGTATTGATTTGATCCCATACAGGAATACGCCCGAGGTATTGATTTGATCTCATACAGTAATAGGCCTGAGGTATTGATTTGATCTCATACAGTAATAGGCCTGAGGTATTGATTTGATCTCATACAGTAATAGGCCTGAAGCATTGATTTGATCCCATACTGATACAGTAATAGACCTGAGGTATTGATTTGATCTCATACAGAAATAGGCCTGAGGTATTGAGTTGATCTCATACAGAAATAGGCCTGAGGTATTGATTTGATCTCATACAGTAATAGGCCGGAGGCATTGATTTGATCCCATACAGTAATAGACCTGAGGTATTGATTTGATCTCATACAGAAAAAGATCTGAGGTACTGATTTGATCTAATACAGAAATAGGCCTGAGGTATTCAGTTGATCTCATACAGTAATACACCTGAAGTATTGATTTGATCACATACAGTAATCACACCCTACATACCAAACGGCTGCTTCAACTTCCGCCGGAGGGTGAACTTCCGCCGGAGGGAAATTACAAATTTGAGAAGCTAAGTAAGTTCAGATTTTTCATTTTTTTGGTAGTGTTCACGTATTTACTACTCGAAAACTGAATGAGAAAATGTTCTCAAGGGGACGCGTTAGCAATTCGTGTGAAATTTTCAACTCGTCCTTGTATTATTTTTTAATTACAATTCATTTTATCTGACATTAAGAGCTATATTGCAACATAACAGTGATTAGATGCTTAAAAAATCATCTATCTTTGTATCCTTCGCCAAATAAGTTATAGATATATGAAGAATAGTTCCTTAACAGCAGGCTGATAGCTTGTACTTTCAAATAGTTCAATCTACTTCGGTCAATGTTAGATTTTCTAGCCCATGCATGTTCGTATACGATACAAATACCGCCGGAGGAGCATGTCTCGAAGATATGATTACCGCCGGAGGATCTAATCTCTAATTGCGTTTGTCTATGTACACGATCAGGCCACTTTACTATATGTTAACCATGCAGCCATGATCATCATTAATTTTATCCTCGACATTTACGCCTATCGTGCCAACTCGTGTATTGGCCTAGGTGTTCTCGTCAGCATTGTAATTTTCCGGCCTCTTTGACGAATCATTCTCCCCTGTGTCAGAGTTTGTAACCCCCTAAACTGTCCGTGAAACAACCAAATTTCTGACAGTATGAGATATACAATCTGACACCGTGAGAATGTTGCGAATGTGTATCCGTCAGATACAGTCTAGGTATCGGATAACCCTCAAACAATTTTGAGAGCATCTATTTAGAGCACCATTAAGCGTTTCTGAACAAGTACCATAATAGATAACCATTTCTGAGTTTACTGAGTTGTTTAAACTACACGATTTATGGAAAAATTAGGTAATAAAGATCAGATTTGGTTAGACCCTACCAACGACTGTGATTATATTGGGTCTGATTTTAGTTAGACTGGCCCGGAAGCTCTGGGGTTCTAGACGGCCGGAGACGCCTTCTGGCCAATTCCCGATGGATAAAATCGCAAATCATCTCTCAGCTATCGCTCGTATTTTGATAGTTTTTGTGTTTTTCTGTGAGGGTTCCTGGAATTGTTTTTGAAAATCTAAACGTGAAATGGCGCGTTCTGGCATTTTGACAGCTATTTCCCACTTTCGAGAACTGTATTTTTTAGACTGATGTACAACAAAAAGTAGAATGGTTTTTGAAATGGAATTAATCACTTTTTATGGTCTCTACTGAGATTTTTATACTTATATTTAGTAAATAGTGTCCTGTTGCATTTTGACGGAATATTTGGACTTAGAAGAACTTTTGTTACTTGTAGAGTGAATTAACGGAACTAACTTTCTTCTCTCTAGTAGGTCGGGGATATTCTTAAATCTAGATTTAAAATTGTGCTTTCTAGACAGTACAGCCTATTTTCGACTTGTTTTGGATTAACCCTATCTGGCCTGGGCGATTTGGGATGTACCGCAGCCTGGGGGGGGGGCGGAAAGTGCCCCTCCCCTAAATATTATCGCTATCTCTAAGGCTACAGGGCTGAAACTTACCACACTATATCTTTGGGTCAAGCTCTACAAGAAAATGTAAAAAAAATCCAAGATGGCCGCCATGATGACGTCACAGACGTCATTTTCTAAAAGAGCATTTTTGGACGATTTTTGGTCAAAATCTTCGAATTTTTTAATTTAGTTTTTTCTTCCCAAAAACTGCATGATAAATTAGTAAATAATAATCTGATATGAAATAAAATAAGTTTTACCCACTTTTCTATACAGAAAAGCAAATTTTTTGAAGAAATATGACGAAAACATCACTTTTTCTGGTACCCCACATGGCCGCCATTTTGAATTTACCCATGATCCTCTGCTCGTGAGGTTATGCAAATAGGCTCAAAATGATAATAATGATAACCTATAACGTGACGAAGTTTCTGCTCTTCATTTTTTGGCGTTCCGGAGATATCGCAGAATGTTTGTTAGGGGGGGGTGGGCATTTTGGCACCCCCTCCCCCAGGACTGGTACGGTTAATGGGGGAAGGGAGGGAGCGGGAAAAATCAGGGGATGTTTTTTGGTGATGCTAAGACATATGGTTTCAGTAAAATGCATAGAATCGCGTTGAATCAATATGCTGATTTTTTGTGTAATTTTTGAAGAAATATGGCGAAAACATCACTTTTCTGGTACCCCCACATCCGCCATTTTGAATTTCCCCATGATCCTCTGCTCGGGGGGTCATGCAAATAGGCTCAAAATGACCCCAATATGATAATCGGAAAAGTCACGGAGTTTCAGCTCTCAATCTTTTGTCGTTCCGGAGATACGAGCAAAAAACCAACAAGGGGGGGGGGGGCGTAAAGTGCCCCCCCCCCCAGGCCAGGTAGGGTTAAGGTACAGGGGCGTCGGAAGCAAATTCAAAGTGGTACGGCCACTATCATATCACTTTGGGCGAGGGTCCAGGGGCCGCCGGAAGCTTAATCACAAGGTCGGGTACGGACCGGGAAAGGTAGAATGCACCCAGAAACAACCTAGCGTGTATGACAAATTGGACAAACGAACAACGAATTCGTATGAAGAAAACTAATTTTTTGTTTCGTTGATAAAATAACGTGAACATCAAACGGCATCATGCATATGAACGTACATGTTACTTATTCACGGTCGGTGCTCAGAGCCGCTAACAAATTCACTGGCGCTCTGGATCGATCAAAGTCTTCTTCAACTTGAAAGCTATCAAAACTGCTTAGTTCGTTTGCTTTTCATTCTGTGTTTATTTCTTTCTTTCTTCGTTCTTTGTTTTTTCTTTCTTTTATATTTTTGTTTATTGCGCAAAAGTGGTACTGCCATGACTTCTGACGCCTTTTAGGTGAAAGGTTGTTCAATCAGGAACTAAGTCCCGACTGTTATGTTTTTGATTGCATGGCCTGTCCATTTCTTAAAACTACAGTAATAGGCCTGAGGTATTGATTTGATCTCATACAGTAATAGTCCTGAAGTATTGATTTGATCTCATACAGTAATAAGCCTGAAATATAGATTTGACCTCGTACAGTGATAGGCCTGAGGTATTGATTTAATCTCATACAGTAATAGACCTGAAGTATTGATTCAATCTCATACACTGATATAGGCCCGAGGCATTGATTTGATCTTCTACAGTAATAGGCCTGAGGTATTGATTTGATCTCATACAGTAATAGTCCTGAAGTATTGATTTGATCTCATACAGTAATAAGCCTGAAATATAGATTTGACCTCGTACAGTGATAGGCCTGAGGTATTGATTTAATCTCATACAGTAATAGACCTGAAGTATTGATTCAATCTCATACACTGATATAGGCCCGAGGCATTGATTTGATCTTCTACAGTAATAGGCCTGAGGTATTGATTTGATCTCATACAGTAATAGTCCTGAAGTATTGATTTGATCTCATACAGTAATAAGCCTGAAATATAGATTTGACCTCGTACAGTGATAGGCCTGAGGTATTGATTTAATCTCATACAGTAATAGACCTGAAGTATTGATTCAATCTCATACACTGATATAGGCCCGAGGCATTGATTTGATCTTATACAGTAATAGGCCTGAGGTATTGATTTGATCTCATACAGTAATAGTCCTGAAGTATTGATTTGATCTCATACAGTAATAAGCCTGAAATATAGATTTGACCTCGTACAGTGATAGGCCTGAGGTATTGATTTAATCTCATACAGTAATAGACCTGAAGTATTGATTCAATCTCATACACTGATATAGGCCCGAGGCATTGATTTGATCTTCTACAGTAATAGGCCTGAGGTATTGATTTGATCTCATACAGTAATAGTCCTGAAGTATTGATTTGATCTCATACAGTAATAAGCCTGAAATATAGATTTGACCTCGTACAGTGATAGGCCTGAGGTATTGATTTAATCTCATACAGTAATAGACCTGAAGTATTGATTTGATCTCATACAGAAATAGGCCTGAGGTATTGAGTTGATCTCATACAGTAATAGGCCTGAAGTACAGTAATAGGCCTGAAGTATTGATTTGATCTCATACAGAAATAGGCCGGAGATATTGAGTTGATCTCATACAGTAATAGGCATGAAGTATTGATTTGATCCCATACAGTAATAGGCCTGTGGTACTGATTTGATCTCATACAGAAATAGGCCTGAGGTATTGAGTTGATCTCATACAATATATAATAGGCATGAAGTATTGATTTGATCCCATCGAGTGATAGGCCTGAGGTACTGATTTGATCTCATACAGTAATAGGCCTGAGGTATTGATTTGATCTCATACATAGGCCTGAAGTATTGATTTGATCGCATACAGTAATAGGCCTGAAGTATTGATTTGATCCCATACAGTAATAGGCCTGAGGTACTGATTTGATCTCATACAGTAATAGGCCTGAGGTATTGATTTGATCTCATACATAGGCCTGAAGTATTGATTTGATCGCATACAGTAATAGGCCTGAAGTATTGATTTGATCCCATACAGTCATAGGCCTGAGGTACTGATTTGACCTTGTACAGCAATAGGCCTGAGTGATTTGATCTCATACAGTAATAGGCCTGAAGTATTGATTTGATCTCGTACAGTAATAGGCCTGAGGTATTGATTTGATCTCATACGGTAATATGCCGGAGGTGTTGATTTGATCTCATACAGTAATAGGCCTGAAGTATTGATTTGATCTCATACAGTGATAGGCCTGAGGTATTGATTTGATCTCATACAGTAATAGACCTGAAGTATTGATTTGATCTCATACAGTAATAGGCCTGAAGTATTGATTTGATCTCATACAGTAACAGGCCTGAGGTGTTGATTTGATCTCATACAGTAATAGGCCTGAAGCATTGATTTGATCTCATACAGTAATAGGCCTGAGGTATTGATTTGATCTCATACAGTAATAGGCCTGAGGTACTGATTTGATCTCATACAGTAATAGACCTGAGGTGTTGATTTGATCTCATACAGTAATAGGCCTGAAGTATTGATTTGATCTCATACAGTAATAGGCCTGATGTATTGATTTGATCTCATACAGTAATATGCCTGCAGTATTGATTTGATCTCCCACAGTAATAGGCCTGACGTATTGATTTGATCTCATACAGTAATAGGCCTGAGGTATTGATTTGATCTCATACAGTAATAGGCCTGAGGTGTTGATTTGATCTCATACAGTAATAGGCCTGCAGTATTGATTTGATCTCCCACAGCAATAGGCCTGAGGTATTGATTTGATCTCATACAGCAACAGGCCTGAAGTGTTGATTTGATCTCATACAGTAATAGGCCCGAGGTGTTGATTTGATCTCATACAGTAATAGGCCTGCAGTATTGATTTGATCTCCCACAGTAATAGGCCTGAGGTATTGATTTGATCTCATACAGTAACAGGCCTGAAGTATTGATTTGATCTCATACAGTAATAGGCTTGAAGTATTAATTTGACCTCATACCTGAGGTATTTAGTTGATCTCATACAGTAATAGGCCTGAAATATTGATTTGATCTCATACAGTAATAGGCCTGAAGTATTGATTTGATCTCGTACAGTTATAGGCCTGAAGTATTGATTTGATCTCATACAGTAATAGGCCTGAGGTATTGATTTGATCTCATACAGTAATAGGCCTGAGGTATTAATTTGACCTCATACCTGAGGTATTTAGTTGATCTCATACAGTAATAGGCCTGAGGTATTTATTTGATCTCATACAGTAATAGG